>JBBPBX010055804.1:0-10222 GCA_038048925.1 Garcialebias charrua
TGTTGTTGTTGTTTACAGGTTGAGGTACACGTGAGCACGTTGTTGTTGTTTACAGGTTGAGGTACACGTGAGCATGTTGTTGTTGTTTACAGGTTGAGGTACACGTGAGCACGTTGTTGTTGTTTACAGGTTGAGGTACACGTGAGCATGTTGTTGTTGTTTACAGGTTGAGGTACACGTGAGCACGTTGTTGTTGTTTACAGGTTGAGGTACACGTGAGCATGTTGTTGTTGTTTACAGGTTGAGGTACACGTGAGCACGTTGTTGTTGTTTACAGGTTGAGGTACACGTGAGCATGTTGTTGTTGTTTACAGGTTGAGGTACACGTGAGCACGTTGTTGTTGTTTACAGGTTGAGGTACACGTGAGCATGTTGTTGTTGTTTACAGGTTGAGGTACACGTGAGCACGTTGTTGTTGTTTACAGGTTGAGGTACACGTGAGCATGTTGTTGTTGTTTACAGGTTGAGGTACACGTGAGCATGTTGTTGTTGTTTACAGGTTGAGGTACACGTGAGCACGTTGTTGTTGTTTACAGGTTGAGGTACACGTGAGCACGTTGTTGTTGTTTACAGGTTGAGGTACACGTGAGCACGTTGTTGTTGTTTACAGGTTGAGGTACACGTGAGCACGTTGTTGTTGTTTACAGGTTGAGGTACACGTGAGCACGTTGTTGTTGTTTACAGGTTGAGGTACACGTGAGCATGTTGTTGTTGTTTACAGGTTGAGGTACACGTGAGCACGTTGTTGTTGTTTACAGGTTGAGGTACACGTGAGCATGTTGTTGTTGTTTACAGGTTGAGGTACACGTGAGCACGTTGTTGTTGTTTACAGGTTGAGGTACACGTGAGCATGTTGTTGTTGTTTACAGGTTGAGGTACACGTGAGCACGTTGTTGTTGTTTACAGGTTGAGGTACACGTGAGCATGTTGTTGTTGTTTACAGGTTGAGGTACACGTGAGCACGTTGTTGTTGTTTACAGGTTGAGGTACACGTGAGCATGTTGTTGTTGTTTACAGGTTGAGGTACACGTGAGCACGTTGTTGTTGTTTACAGGTTGAGGTACACGTTGTTGTTGTTTACAGGTTGAATCCTGCAGAATCTGCATCTACAACTTTTTTCCTTGACACATATCTGAGTCCTGCCTAAAGCCTCGGTGCAGCATCGTGTGGGTTTTGTTTTCCTCCGTGACTGCAGGCTGGGATAATGGGGCACGATTAAATTGCGCTCGGCTTATTTACTTTTATCTGGGAAACAAATCGGCTGCGGAGCGGCGGAGGGCTGGCTCGAATCTCGAAACCTCCCGTGAAGATCTGCCGAGGAGGACGAGCAGGAGAAACGAGGTTTTACTGGGATCCTGCTCACAGCATCGTTTAGGAAACACTCCTCTCCTTTAAGGCCTCTCATGTTGCATAAAGCTAATATAAGTGAAGCATTTAGACAATAAATAAATTATTAAAGGGAGGAATATTTCACCGACTTTGCCTTAAAAATTCTAATTCAGTCAGCGATAGGGCTGGGCCATATCCTATCGTTCCGGTAATACCGGTTAAAAAAAAAGCTTGCCCGGGCAAAAAAGTTATATCATGATATGCTGAACGAGCTGAACATTTTAATATAAGAATAGCTAAAATGGAACAAAACAAAAAGTGGTTAGACTGCACAAATAAACAGTTCTCACAGTTAAAGCAGATGTGATGTCACTGGTGTGAGGAAGAAGGGGAGGAGGAGGAGGAGCGGGCTCACAGATGAGATGTCTGCTGCCTGAAGGGAGTCCTCACTTTCATCTCAGAGATGCAGAGATGAGAACTCATTTCTTCAGGTGGGCCTTTGATAGTGAGCTGGCCTAACGAGACCTTGTGGACCCGCTTCGAGAAGCCGAACATTTGCTTCGGCTGGTTGGCTCTGCCTGAACGTGTGCTCACTTCAGCTGCTATTTGTGTTGACATGCACCTAATAAAAGCTTGAAGATGGGCTGCAGGAACATGAAATACTTTTTCATTTCCTGGTCCCCCTTCTTAACATTTACCTGTCTGGCTGTTTCTTTACTGTCACAGCAGCATGTGCAGATAAATTATCTTTCTCATGTGGATCACATAAAACACACAGGAGACATGAAAATATTAAAAACAACAGAAAGTATGATGACCATGAACAAGGGTTAAAAGTTGTGAAGATATGCTGCAGCCGGAGATTTATTCATTTTACTCAGGAAGTGATTCTTTGACAAACCTGTTCTGCAAGTTCAATCTATTTAATATAAAAATCACATGTCAAGATTCAGAATGAGCAAATCTTCATATTTTTCCTTTATTTTAGATTCTTATACATATATACATGCCAGTTTTTCCTTATTGAAGACTGGATTCTGTCGATTTTTTACCTACTTACACTGAAGAAAAATATAAACGCGGCACTTTTGTTTCTCATGAGCTGAAATCAAAGATCTAATATTTCTTCTGTGCACACACGAGGCCTTCGCTCAAACATTGTTCATAAATTTGTATAAATCTGTGGTGATGAGCACTTCTCTATTGCTGAGGTAATACAGCCATGTCACAGGTGTGGCAGATCAAGATAATGACCAGACAGCAGGATTATTGCACAGGTGTTTCTTAGGCTGACTGATAGGGTTTTAATCACCTTCACCTTTAAATAAAAACCACACGAAAGAAACAAGAATGAATTTTCACAACACAATCTTTACAAAGAGGGAAATCACTCCAACAGTGTCGAAGTGAAGTACAACTTGCTTCAGTGTGCATTCGCCTTTTATTGCCAAAGTGGGAGGACAGGAAACACAGATATGGAGACGTTGCAGTTTTGACCAGAACATGAACTGCATGTCTAAACACAAGTTGAAACATGTTTTGTGCTGTCCTGCTTCCAGTAAACAACATCTTGTGCTTCCCAGATAAGATAAAGTTGACTCACACACAGGAACTTATTGAAGCAAGCTGGTTAATGTTTTATCAAAGTATATTTAAAGCAACAAGTTTAAATGATCAATGTTTAATTTCTCTAACATTTCCGTCCTCTTTATCGTTTAAACTGATTACAGATTTAATAGATGAATGGTGTGAAGTGAAACCCCCACCCGGGGCAGATGGCCACTCTAAAATGTGCAGCTTTATTGTATTGTGGGGGTCTGGGGGTCATAAAACCAGTCAGTATCTGATGTGACCACCATTTGCCTCATGCAATGCAACACGTCTTCGTCACAGAGTTGATCTGGCTGTTGAATGTTGTCAGGAACTGGAACGCGCGGTCATATACACCAATCCAGAGCATCCCAAACATGTTCAATGGGTGTCATGTCTGGTGAGTTTGATGGCTATGAAAGTTCTGGGATGTTTTCAGCTTCCAGGGATTGTGAACAGATCTTGCAACATGAGGTGATGGTTGTGGATGGATGGATCAACTATGGGCCACAGGATCTCGCCCACACCATAACCACACTTGATTCACAATGCTGACATCAGCAAACAGTTCATCCACACGACACCAAACATGCAGTCTATCTGCCTTGCATGGTGGATATATTAGATTAATCTACGAAGAGAACCTCTCCAACGTGAAAGACGTCACTGAATGTGAGCATTTCTCCCCTCAAGTCTGTTACGATGACAAACTGCAGTCAGGTGGAGACCCCGATGAGGACCACGAGCAGCAAATGAGGTCCTGGGCTGGTGTGGTAACACATGGTCTGCAGCTGTGAAGCCAGTTGAATGTACTACCAAAATCCCTGAAAGGCCTTTTGGAGACGGCTCATGGTGGAGAAACGAACAATCAGTTCAAGAGCTACAGCTCTGGTGGACATTCCTAGTCAGCATGTCGGCTGCAAACGCCCTCAAAACTGACACGGTGCTATGATAAGACTGCACATTTAGAGTGGCCTTTTATTGTGGTCATCCCAAAGTACACCTGTGCAATAATCAAGTTGTCTGATCAGCATCTTGATACGAGCTGGATGGATCATCTCGTCAAAGGAGAAGTGCTCACTGACACACATTTACATAAAATTGTGAACAATATTTGATAGAGGTGACATTACACGTTCCACGGTAAAGCTCTCAATTTACCAATCAATCTACGTTCCCACCCTCATCTATGGTCATGAGCTTTGGGTTGTGACCGAAAGAACAAGATCTCGGATACAAGCGGCTGAAATGAGTTTTCTCCGCAGGGTGTCTGGACTCTCCCTTAGAGATAGGGTGAGAAGCTCAGTCATCCGGGAGGGACTCGGAGTAGAGCCGCTGCTTCTCCACATCGAGAGGAGCCAGTTGAGGTGGCTCGGGCATCTGGTTAGGATGCCTCCTGGACGCCTCCCTGGTGAGGTGTTCCGGGCATGTCCCACCGGGAGGAGACCCAGAGGAAGACCCAGGACACGCTGTGTGTTTCTCGGCTGGCCTGGGAACGCCTTGGGATTCCCCCAGAGGAGCTGCTCCAAGTGGCTGGAGAGGGAAGTCTGGGCCTCCTTACTTAGGCTGCTACCCCGCGACCCGACCCGGGATAAGCGGAAGAGAACGGATGGATGGATATTTGATAGACAAAGTATAGCTGTGTCCACAGAAGAAGTCAGATTTTTGAGTTCAGCTCGTGAGAAATGGAGTAAAAACAAAACAGTTGCATTTATACTGCTGAATACAGCAGCTCAGACTGAGGAAGTCTTTCGGACGAAAGACGAAACGTTTCTACAATGTTTTTGCTTTGTTTTTTTTGTTTTTTGAATGTCCAGAGGACCAGACTTAGCTTTTTTAGAGTTGCGTTTATAGTTTTGTTCAGTATAAATCTGAGCTTGTGTCAATCTAACTAACTGGTGTTTTAGTCTAAAAATGTAGGTCCAGGCACGTTGCAGGTTTTATTGGGGATGCACCTATTATTCTACACCTCGGAAGTGTGTCTACATTTTTATCTCCATTAATGCGGCCCGAGCCCCAATGTCTACCCCCACAAATTGTATCAAAACGACTGGCTCGGCCCCCTGATGTGTGCCATTACTTTTATTGGCATTTCAAGTTACCACGGCAATATAATTTGCAAACAAAGACGCAATATTTCACCAACTCCAGGAACTTGGTGACTGCCCACTTATTATTCTACACCTGAAAAGCGTATCTTTCTCAACTTTAATGTGGCCCAAACCGCAACGTGGACCCCCACAAAAGTTATATCAAAACGACCGGCCCGGCTCCAGGAAGTGTGCTATTACTTTTATTGACATTTGCAGTTACCATGGCAACATATTTTGCTAACAAAGATGCCAAATTTCCCATAGGAAATGAATAGGAGAAAACTATTCACAGAAACTGAGTAATGTATGGAGCCATTTTGGGTCAATATGCATGGAAGGCACCTATTATTGCCTCTTATTATTATTATTATTAATTAGTAATTATAATAATTATTAACTTTAATTATTAATCTGGGGTTCGACTATCCGACTATCCATCGGATAGTCGAACCTCTGATTCAGGAGGAGCAGTGTGGTTTTCGTCCTGGTCGTGGAACACTGGACCAGCTCTACACCCTCAGCAGGTCCTGGAGGGTGCGTGGGAGTTTGCCCAACCAGTTTACATGTGCTTTGTGGACTTGGAGAAGGCATTCGACCGCGTCCCTCGGGGGGTTCTGTGGGGGGTACTCCGGGAGTATGGGGTACCAGGCCCATTGATATGGGCTGTTAGGTCCCTGTACGACCGGTGTCAGAGCTTGGTCCGCATTGCCGGCAGTAAGTCAGGCTCGTTTCCAGTGAGAGTTGGACTCCGCCAAGGTTGCCCTTTGTCACCGATTCTGTTCATAACTTTTATGGACAGAATTTCTAGGTGCAGCCAAGGTGTTGAGAGGATCCGTTTTGGTGGCCTTAGAATCGCTTCTCTGTTTTTTGCAGATGATGTGGTCCTATTGGCTTCATCAGATCGTGATCTACAGCTTTCGCTGGAGCGGTTTGCAGCCGAGTGTGATGCGGCCGGGATGAGGATCAGTTCCTCCAAATCCGAGGCCATGGTCTTGAGCCGGAAAAGGGTAGCATGCCCTCTCCGGGTCGGGGAGGAGGTCCTGCCCCAAGTGGAGGAGTTTAAGTATCTCGGGGTCTTGTTCACGAATGAGGGAAAACTGGAGCGTGAGATCGATAGGCGGATAGGTGCAGCGTCCGCAGTGAAGCGGGCGCTGTACCGGTCTGTCGTGGTGAAGAGAGAGCTGAGTCGAAAGGCAAAGCTCTCAATTTACCGATCGATCTACGTTCCCACCCTCATCTATGGTCATGAGCTTTGGGTTGTGACCGAAAGAACGAGATCTCGGATACAAGCGGCTGAAATGAGTTTTCTCCGCAGGGTGTCTGGACTCTCCCTTAGAGATAGGGTGAGAAGCTCAGTCATCCGGGAGGGACTCGGAGTAGAGCCGCTGCTTCTCCACATCGAGAGGAGCCAGTTGAGGTGGCTCGGGCATCTGGTTAGGATGCCTCCTGGACGCCTCCCTGGTGAGGTGTTCCGGGCATGTCCCACCGGGAGGAGACCCAGAGGAAGACCCAGGACACGCTGGAGGGACTATGTTTCTCGGCTGGCCTGGGAACGCCTTGGGATTCCCCCGGAGGAGCTGCTCCAAGTGGCTGGGGAGAGGGAAGTCTGGGCCTCCCTACTTAGGCTGCTACCCCCGCGACCCGACCCCGGATAGGCGGAAGAAAATGGATGGATGGATTATTAATGTTATTAATTATATATTTTAATATTAATAATCATTCATATTTATAATTCATATTTGATAGTAATATTAATTATTGATACAAATTTCGATTATTAATAATTAATATTTAATAACTATTAACAAATTAAAAATATATGAACAACTATTAATAATAATAATTAGTATTGATTTATTGATATTTATAATAATTAATATTAATATTTATTATTCATACTAATTTACTAATATTAACAGACAGTCCCCGTCAAAGTTTCTCCAGGAACTTTCTAGTTATATTTTGCTACAAAGGTCTCTTCTTCGGCCTCTGGAAAATGAAAAATAAAGTATTCTTACCTGCAGCAAACTGCATATTAAAGTTATTTTTAAGGCTCAGATATTTGTATAGAGTGTGTTTTAGAATGACTGCCTCACAGGGTTGTCCAGTCAGACTTCATGTCTGTCATGTTGATCTGATCTCTGAGAGCTGGAGTCAGCGTGGAGCTGATCAAACAGCATCTCTCTGCATCATGATGCCTGTTGGAGTCTGTTTACATCAGGATGTTACTCACATGTCTGCACCTTGAAAAGCCCCACGAGGCAGATAAAGAAATTATATAAAAAGTTCTACTCAGAGTTAACTTTTTTATACACCTCGCAGCTCTTCTGTTAATACTGTATCTCTAAACTTGATCCGTTTCCATTTAAATCTATCACCAATGTTTCATGGTCTTCAACCTGAGTTACCCCCTCTGGTTGTCTCCGTGCTCGTTAATGTTTCAGTGTGAGGTCTAGTGTTTAATAATCTAAATTGATTTAAGATGCTAATTTAAAATGCAGTAGGTTAATTCTATATTTGTGTTATTTTGAGGGTTCTGGTCATTTAGCTGACTTGCTGGTTTACTTTTGTCTAAACTTTTTATTGCACTTCATGAGCAGGTGATGAAACTCTGGGAAATGTAGTGATACACGGAGATCAGAGGACTGAGGAATGCAAGGATTACATGTTTGCACAATTAATGAATCCCTTTAAGATGAAGAAAAAACATTTTAACAACTGAAATCATGTTTACAAAAATCATAATTGTGTTTTAAAATTATGTATGCTAACTTTTTTTTCACACTGTGCCAAAATAAGCCATTAACCCTTTAACTTTAAGGCCTCGTGTTTGTATATTTTCCATTAAATGGTGTCATTCACACCCTCTTCAACACATATTTTACTGTAAGTGAATGATTTTAAACATCTTTCAAACAAGCTGAGTAATCTGTCCTTTAGTAGAATGAAAATAAATAATATAAATAAATAAATGCAGGAACCTCCGTAGTGACAAACTGTCAGAAAACTCCCTGAAGTCAGAGGTCAATTAAAATAATGAGACCAGAAGAGTGGGATGAAGAATTCCCCCCTTTCCATAAATAAAGCCAAACTAAGCCAGGTTTTGTCCCCCTCAAGAAACATTAATCATTATCACTCCTCAGCCTCAACAGCTTCTACAAGACCTCAGGAAACACTACAGGGGCGCACATGGCTGCAGAGGAACAAAATTAAACTTTATGTATCTACAATAAAATAAACCACCAACGAGAGGTTTTCTGTTCAAACCTCCACAAAAACACAACATGTCATGGAGACCTGACCGAACAAGAACCCAGAAGGGGAAAGTGGGCCACCAACAAACCCCCTGCTGCAACTTTTTAAAAGTTCAAAGTTCACGTCTCCACCACAAAACCTCAAATAAAAATGTTACAAATGGAGCAACACCGAATTCAAAATGCACAAAAATAAACCGGAATCTGAAGAATACTGCATTGATCTTAATAAAAGCTAAAGGTTTAAATAGAAACATGCTAATTAAAAGTTAAAAGTGGCAAATGGCTAGTTTAAAGTAAAAAAAAACAGGTTAGCTAAAAGCTAAAAATAGCAAAATGCTAGCTAAATGCAGCAAAACAAGATAAAAGTTGCAAAAGGTGCAAAGAGCTAAAAGCAGCAAAATGGTATCTAGAAGCTAAAAGTAACAAAAGTGATCTAAAATGGCAAAATTGTAGCAAAATGAGCTAAAAACTAACATTATTAGAATAGTAGCTAAAAGCAAATAGTAGCAAAAAGGCAGCTAAAAGCTATATTGTATAAAGCACAAAAAGACAAAAGCAAGTTTGATTTCAAAGAGAATTATTTTGAAGGAATTGGAGATCTAGATGGATTTTTAAACTGAAAATATCAGGAAATGAAGGTAAATGAAAAATGCAAAAATAAGAAAAGTCATATGTCCTGAATGAGCTGATTTTTTAGATATAAAAATGGCTAAAAAGGCAAAGGATTTTGCCGTTTCAGCTTTTTAACAATTCTTTGATCTTCAAACAAATATGACAAAAATGGTGAGCTGACATCAAACCTTTAAATGTTTAAGTTGGCTGAACTCACCTGTTGCCAGAATTGATACGATTCACCAAAATGTATCGATGCAAGAGCTCTTAGTTTAGTTTTTAGTTTAGTTTATTTATTCATTCATTTTATAATAAAATACAAAAACAATTACCGTATTTCCGGTCTATAAGTCGCACCTTTTTGCCTAATTTGCATGCCCTGCGACTAATAGAGAGGTGAGACGTGTTTATGGATTTTTTCCTATATTTTTAGACCAATTTTTGGCTCAGATTTGACCGTTTTTCCATTCTGGCAAAAATTGTGCAGTACCACTTTTGACCGCTAGGGTACACCGACCGTTCCCACCTCATGTGTCCGACGAGAGCCTCCTCTGGTCGGATTCACTCTGTCGCAGCCCGGCCTCCTGCTCTGGAGGTATGAACTAGCTACTTTGCTGTTAGCTCAGTGTTTGTTAGCAAAATAGGTCAAGAACCACAGGACAGATTTTGATCAAACTTACAGAACGTAATCACTAGATGGATATTTACAACTGATTAGCTTTATGAGATGTTTGAGATAAAATTTGATGTTTTATAGACGTAAATGTGTCGCGGTTAGCTTCGTTGATTTTTCCTTGTACGTTTGAGCAAATAGCTCATAAACCACACAGCAGATTTTTTTTTTCAAACTTACAGAAAGTAATCACTAGATGTACATTTACAAACTGTTAGCTGTTGGAGTTATTTGAGATAAAATTCGATGTTTTATAGACGTAAATGTGTCGCGGTTGGCTTCGTTGTTTTTCCTTGTACTTTTTCAAAGCGAAACAATTTAAATCCAGCAGATCTGACCATTACGTGAATTTATTAAGGAACGGTTAAGCTAAGACACATGTTTGCTATAATTTTTAACAGACAAATAATTGCTTTTACCGTGTTAATCTTGTGACAAGTCCTTCCGTGCATGCTTCTGTGGTCGTCATTTTCAGCAGGGCAAATGACGCGCTGACGCGTCGCGTAGCGGTGACGCATAATAGATGCGACTTTTATAAAGGTGCAACCTGTTTATGGATTTTTCCACTTTATTGACAATAATTGGACAAAGCAACTTATATAAAGGTGCGACCTATAGTCCAGAAAATACTGTAACATATATACAATAAGAAGAAAAGAAAAAAACAA
>JBBPBX010055804.1:10366-22979 GCA_038048925.1 Garcialebias charrua
CACACACACACACACACACACACACACACATGCACACACACATACATGTAGTCTGCTACAGCCCTAGTTACAGTCTGGAGAACTCAGCAGTTTAGTGAAACACGATGCTCTGACCGTACAAGTGGATGTGTTTGCGTGCACGTACGATTGTGTGCACGTATGACAGTGTTTGTGTGTGTGGTTTCGAGTGGTCTCAGTTGTGTAGAACACACTGCAAATGACAGCCAATCAGAGCTAATTCAAAACCAGAGTGGTTCTGACGGCTCCACGGTCTACCCGAGGGAACAAAGCGCTTCGTGAGTGTGTTTATGTGCACGCACACACACACACACGCACACACACACCTCTTCAACCTTACCCACACACACACACACACACACACACACACACACACACACACCTCTTCAACCTTACCCTGCACTCCACCTGCTTCTCATTGCCCAAATGGCCTGACAAAATTTGGTTTTCGATGTGTATTCAGCATTTGCATTCCACAGCTTTTATTCCGCAGATGCAAAACGATGGAAATGTGTGGAGGTTTGAACTAAAAATGATCGGTAATGGCTGTTTTTGACTCTTTTTAACAAAAGGGAAAAGCTGTGGGACCTGCTAAACCATTTATTTTCTCAGGTTTACAACACGTTGTTGACATTTCTTGTGAAATTATGCTTTAAATGATCTGGTAATTTTTATTCAGTTTAAATCTGTCTTTTTGTGAAGGCTAACTTTGCTGCATTTAAGTTCTTTTTCCAAATATCTTTTCTTTTCTCTTCTCTCTGTACAACCAGAAGCAGTTGGTTTGGCACCACAGTTTTCTTCAATGTTCTACCTGCAATTATACTTTTAAAGCATCGTTCAAAGATTACCGTATTTTACAGCCTATAAGTCTCAGCTTTTCCCCCACAATTTTCATGCCCTGCCACTTATAGGCCAAAGCAACACATTTATGGATTTTCCCCCATATTTATAAACCATTTTTTGGCTGAGATATGACCGTTTTCATTCATTCAGACAAAAAAAAACTTAGCAGTGCCACTAGATGGTAGCAGAGTAGTAGTAGCAGTAAGGCATGCCATTGTATCATGAAATAGGTAAACTTGGCTAAAATGCCAAATTCAAAAAAGTTCATTATAAAAACAGGGCCCTCATGTACAAAGACTTGCGTGGACTTCTTACTGAAATGTGACGTACGGTCAAATCCAGAAAACGGCGTACGCACAAAAAAATCCAGATGTATCAAACTGTGCGTACGCCGGAATCCACGCACATTGCTTTTGTACATCACAATCAACGTGGAATTGAGCGCACATGAGAGAGTGGCCGACTCCGCCTTTGACACGCCTCCATATAAATATGCAAATTCATTTAAATATGCCCTGCACCAGAGGAATGTCGTCTTGTCCCATCATGCATCACGTTCTTCAACTGCTAAAACAGCTAAAAATAAACAAAAAACAAGAATTTAAGCTGTGCAAAACTATTCAGTCTTTCTAGAAAGTTAATTCTCAATAGTCCAGGTATCAAATCCGCTCATTCTCAATCAGTTCATCTGGACAGTTTCTTTTTAGCAGAAAAACTTTCACCCTCACTCCAGAGGGCTTCGTCAGTCAGAGTAGTCCGAAGCAAACTGAAGCTACCCCACCAAGTAAACTCTGGAGTGAGGGTGAAACGTTTCTACTAAAAAGAAACTGTCCAGATGAACTGATTGAGAATGAGCGTATTCAGTCTTTCTGTTTTTTATATCTTTTGCAGGTTATATTCTAACGCCAAAAATACACTACACGCGTTGCAGCTCCGCCCCGCTCCGGTCCGACCTCCGCAGCAAATACGCACCCATTATAATCAATGACAGAATTTACACTGGCTCCGCACGGCGGCGGCGAGCTGCGGAGAGCGGACGGCAGTCCGTCAAAATTAGAAATTTTTCTATTTCTGCCGGACGCCGGAGCTGTGCCGGAGTCAACTTTTGAAGATTACGTCGCACCAACAGGAAAAGGAACGAGCACAACTTCCGTATTTACAAAATAAAATCACCACGGGCGGACTAATCCTAGCTCTATACGGATTTATTTGTACAAAAATGCTGTCAAACTATCATTTATGACTACGCCTACAAACGCAATACAAGAAATAAAAAGAAATACAAGAAATAAATAAAGTATTTTATTCTGAAATGTAATACATCACTTCCTGTTGCTCAAACCATGTCCTGTAGCTCATTTACGAGAGAATATCAAGGCAGCAGTATCTACAGTTGTTCTCTTTCTTCCACCGAGTGAATTGTTTTGTTCTGACTTACTTATTTATCACTTGATTTATCGCGCGATCTCGCAATTCCCGCGCATGCGTCTCGGAGCAGCGCATCCACTCGGACCTGAGCTGAGCGCAGGTAGTGGAAATTGGACTCGCACAGCTGCGACCTGCGGAGCGGGGCGGAGCGGAGCCGCGTGTAGTGTATTTTTGGCGTCATTGCGTCCATGTGGATGTAATAATTGTTAATCATGTGTGTTTGGTGTGAACAATAATGATTTTCACATCATGAACAGTTTCTCAGAATCACCTGTAAGTGTCGCCAATGGAACCAAAACCACAGAAACGTGCGTACGCCAGCCCTGGAGTTGGCGTGGGGCTGCACACATTTCCACGTTCAGTTCTGTTTTGATACATACAGAGTTTTACGTGGAAAATGGTGTACGCAAGGTTTTTGTGCGTACGCACTGTTGATACATGAGGCCCCAGTGGACTTTATTTTGGGCAGCACGGTGGCACAACTGGTAGAGCTGCTGCCTCTCAGCGAGAAGGTTGCCGGTTCAAATCCCGGTCCGGGGCCTTTCTGGGTGGAGTTTGCATGTTCTCCCCGTGCATGCGTGGGTTTCCTCCGGGTACTCCGGTTTCCTCCCACAGACCAAAAAACATGCTTGTTAGGCTGATTGGTGACTCTAAATTGACCCTAGGTGTGAGTGTGAGAGTGGATGGTTGTTTGGTGTGAGTGAGACAGGTCCCTCTTGTAAATGAGTCCCCGTGACTCAACGAGGCTAGCCTGTATAAATAAAGGTTGAAATGAATGAATGAATTGTATTTTATTGATTTTTTCTTAAGAGTGAGAATCTTCACCAGCTATTAATGACTCAATCAGCTTGTCATATGCCTCCACCTTTGTTCTGCTTGCTGCTTGGAACCGTCAAACCAGCTGCACTGTCCCGGGTAAATGTAGCTAATCTGACCATTAACGTGTATTTATTAAGTAAAAGTTCAACTGAGACAGACCTTTGCTATAATTTCGAGCAAACAAATAATTGTTTTTAGGTGCTTTTTTTGTTAAATTTCAAAGAAACAAGTAGCATTCGTCTTTCCTTTTTTTCCTACCTCTGCGTGCTCCCAGAGCACAGAGGCAGTGAATACAGTTGATATGACCATTAAAGTCCTTTTATTAAGTAATTGTTAGACTGAGACACATCTTTACTATAATTTTGTGCAAACACACAATTGTTTCTAAGTGTTAGTCTTGTTAAATTCTTGTTAACGTCCTTCCGTGCACGCTCCCGCTGCCACCATATGGCAGCTGATGGAGATGTTCAATATTTATCATCTAAAACTAATTACTCTGACCCAATAATTATAACCCAGCTCACTTATATCAAATATTCTCTGTTCCCTTTAAACACTTATATTTGATAGTACAAACATGTTGTTTGCTTTTTCTCTGATACAGAAAAGACAGTCTTCTAGCCTTGACAAATGTTTGGACTAGATGTTCTTGTTTGATCAGAACCATGACTTGTTTGTTTTATCTGTAAGACGTCAGAGCTTGTCAAACTCCACCTGCTTCTTGTTTAAATAGCTTGTCATGTCCAGTACAATTTGGAATTGTGCAGGACAATGTATTTGAGACCAAACTAAGTTTCAAAGGACATTAAAAGCCCTTCCCCTTTGCAAAGTTGTTTGTCTGATTTAACACTGTTCTCTTGTTTATCTTTGTGTGGTTTTTATTAAGGTAACAGGGGTTTAAAATCCCCATCATTTTGGTGCCGAAAACCCATTCTCCCCACACCTGCTCCTGATGACCTCTGAACGGAGCGCAGCTGCGAGGCACGGTAAATATGACAGAAAGTCCAGTGATTGGGTTTGTCTCTGGCCGGTACATCTGGTGCGATCAGGGTCGGGTTGGCGGAGATTCCCAGACATCCACACAGGTCAGCAAGAAATGTGAGTGTTAAATAGTGTTTGTTGATATGTCGTTTTTAAAACAATTTGAGTACAGTAACAGTTCACCCTGAGCCGATGACTTGAAATTATGAATGAGGTGTCTGCTTTTCGATAACTAGGCGAATTTTGCGCACACGCTAGTTGGCAGAACCAAGATTTCTGTGATTTATAAGCGAGGGCAGCCAAAAACACGCCAAGACCAGAAATGTGAGGCTGGCTGCCAGACCTTTAAATTGGACGTTTAGCGTGTCCGGCCAGGCAAGAAGAGAAATTAAGACAAGAACGTTTATATTTATATATGACGCGTCATTCTGTTTTTTGTTTAGTCCTTTTTACGTGTATGTTTGTGTTTCTGGAGCCCTACACCTCTGGTTTTTTCTTTTCTTCCTCCCATTTTCCTCAGTGTGTGCATGAGTAGCTCGGCTCCTGTCTGTTATCTGTTTTTTGTGGGCCTTCACCCCCCCCCCACCCGAGCTGAGCCTGCAGCCTGTTTTCTGTTCTCTGAGAGTGAATGTGCAGGTACTTTGTTTTTTGTGTCTGAGAAGTTGCTATTTTGGAGGTGTAACTGCATCTATGAGGTTTTCCAGTTTGATATTATTTGCTCACATGTATTAAGAAATACTTTGCACAAAAGGTTGTCCGTCTAAAGGCGAAAAAAAAGAGATAGACCTTTAGTCAGTGAAAAAATATGGCTGAATGAATCAGAGAGGCAAAGCATCTGAATAAGTTTTTATTTTATTTTAAAACAAGTACTCTAATGGCCTTGAGACAAGTGCAGCTGCGAAAGTCACCCCCCCTCCCTCCCCCAGTGGATTGGGTTGACTGCAGAGGTCAGAGATACAGCATTGGTTTCGGAGCAGAAACTGACAAAAAAAAAACCCACCTCCCTCCCCCACCACCCCCTCCTTCCCCGTCTGTGTGAAAATTTATACTGTATTTACTTACAAGAAAAGTACTGTGCTAACAGAGAGGCAGTACTGATGAAACATACATAAATAAAATAAAAATAAACATAAATATGGCACGAACTAAAGTTGATGTTAAGAAGTAAATTTTTATTTAAATAATTTTACAAACCAAGAACTTTGATTGACTTGCTTGAAGAATTCTCGGTGGATCTGAGGACACACAGATACAAATTATTACTTTCTTACTTCAGCATTCCATTTAAAACGTGACTGAGAGAGGATTGATTGCAAACATTTCCCATTGTATTTTTCCTGATATTAAGAAAAATTATAAAAGGTTACACTCTGATATACAGGACCTAAACACTTATGGTTAAATATAAAATAAATATTTAAATATTTTTTTTAAATCATGAATGTAGCCGAATGCTACATAAAGACTTTAGTATTTGATCAATCTTGTTTATAAAATTCTGATCCAAATATTTTAGGTTTTAAAGGCTTAACAACGTTAAAATCGGACGTTTTAACAGTAGGCCTGGCGCTTACACGAGCGGTCCGATTTAATAAAATTTTAGCGAGAAAGACTCCAAATTGTTTCGCTGAACCAAGCGGACAGATCCGTTTTTATCATGAAAATCTGACGAAGAAAGATCCGATTTTAAATCATCCAAAAATTACGTTTTTTATCGGAAATGAAAAGCTAAGCTAATGCTAACAGAGAGGCAGCCGAAGCTCCGCTCGTCCGTCTGAATCCGTAAATAGATAGTTATACTGTGAAACCAAACGTTTCTAAATTGTGTTTTCTCTGCAAAAAGGAACTGAGAATTCGCTTACCAATTTTTATCGAAATAGTTCTGTCGAAAAAGCTGAATGATGACGAGGCAAGAATTCAGGAGGCCTTGTTGTCATGAGAACTTTGATACAGTGTTGCCAGATCTCGCGACAGAAGCAAGCGACCAGCCCAAAACAAGCCCAAAACGAGCCCAACTGGCAACCCACCCCATTGTGTAAAACTAAGACCGTTTTTAACCAGTATAAACATACATTTATTATGGCGTTGCATACAAACGGCAAAAATTATGCTAAACACTTTGAAAAACATAGCCACTCTAAAAAATAAAGATACATTTTGCATATTTATACAGATTAATCCCATTAAACCTCTGGGACTCATTTGAGATCTGAATTTTAAACGAAGAGTGATGACAACAATTGGCAATCACAACATTAAAGAAATTCATGAAAACTGCGTACAACTTAGTAAAAATAAACTAAAAATTGGACAGCTAACCATGCGAAGTGTGCACCCTTTTTCTCCCATTTTTTAATTATATTATTTCCCCATATTTCCCCACTTATTGGAGCTAATTTTAGCATGGTTTTGTCACTAGACGATGAATAAAGTGAAATGCCAGAGTAGCTTATAATGAGCGGACTTGGCAACTATGCTCACAGATACCTGTGATTATCTGAGGGGAACAGATAAGTAACATTCATGAAACAAAAACAGTTTTATCTTGGTCATCCAGAGAGGTTCAGTTCATGTTTTCAGATTCTGAGTAGAGTCTGTTACTACGAGGTGAAGTTGAGAGGAACTGGATGTTTTTATAGCAGTCGCATAGGATGTTGATAAAACACGGAATATATTTGGATTTAATGCAAAATAAATGGGAAGTAGAGAAAGTATTACCGGTATACTGCATTGAATTACAATTATTGACTATTTAAACTTTTATAATAAGCTTGTTAATTTAAATTAACAACCATAATCAGATCAAAATTAAGTTTAGGCATTTTAGGATAACAAGTCTTAGACAAATTTAGCAGAAATCTATTTTTAGACTTGCCAGTAAATTCTGTCTTTTAAAGGTTTAACTAAATTGATAAAACTTTGACACTTATAAAGAATAAAAAAGTATTCTTGTCAAATGGAAACTTGACTAGATCGTAAGTTGAAACGCTCAGTTTAAATTCATCATTTTAAAACGATTTTTGCATACATTGAAAATGTTTTATCGATTTTAAAAAGCTATTTCACAGTTAAGTAGATTATAAGAGCTGTTTCCTTTTAAGAGTTATATAATGTGACTGAAATGATTAATAATAAAAATGCTTTATTAGAAGTATCTTTTCAGCAAGTAGGTTAAATACGCACAAGAATCCAGCCAACTCACCAGGAGTAAAAGACACATTTCACTGTTAAAACCTAATTTTGGTGTTGTTTCGCATAAATTATGACCATTAGAGACAAAAGGAGGTCTGGTAAATTTGAACAGGAATTAGAATAACATATCATTTGACCATACAATGCATAGGCTTTGACAGCAGTAAGAGTTGTTTTTATTTCAAACAGATTGGGGCTGTGTATCCACCTTATTCCTGAGGGTGTCACTGTAGAATCGATAATGTGTCGTACTTCCGTTTGACCCCGGAAGTAGAATTTTTGCATTGGCTCCTCGTTGTTTGCTTGCTAATCTGCGCGCATCGTAGAAGTTCTGTTAAAGTTCTGTTTTCTGTTATTTTGAGCTAATATTGTCACGAAGATGTCTTGTGGAGCTCTGGTACCTGTTGCACTGTTCGTGGCTGTATGAATAATCAGACGAAGCTGAATTTGTGGCTGCAACTAGTGTGTGTTGAACAGGCTCCGATAAGAAAAACCCGCATCCTTCTTTGTGGCTGGGCTACGAGAAACCACCTGAAAAAAGTCACAGTATCCTCCAGAGGATCGAGAACACCAGGTATGATTTAAGAGACAGCTTTTAGTGTTATGATTTTATGTAGTCAGTGATTAAATGATACTAATATTTTCGTTCATAACTGGCAAATAAACACACGCACCTATATATGTATGCTGTGTGTGCGTTTATTTATACATATCTATCTATATATATATATATATATATAATATAGGTGTGTGTTTATATATATATATATATATATATATATATATATATTATATATATATATATATATATATATATACTGTATATAATATAGGTGTGTGTGTGTGTGTGTTCATAAATGAACCCTAATGTTTGTATAATGTACTTTTACTTTCAGATGGGCTTGATGAGAGTGTGGAGCTGCTCAACACCACCAGTCACATGCAGCATGACTGTTGGAATGTGGATTGACATAATGTCAGAACAAACCAACAATCTTATTCTATGGTTGCCCCGTGAAACAATTAAAGCAACATGTTTTGCAGAAAGCTAAAAACTTGGACTCCAGAAGTGAATCATACATGCAAATAACACTGTGAAATATTTATTGGCTGTTTCTCCCTCTGGAATAATCATGTTTATTTCAGATGCTTATGGTGGTAAATGCAGTGACAGGTATATAACACAGAACTCTGGGTTTCTGGACTATCTGCGTGCTGGAGATGAGGTGATGGGTGATCGTGGTTTCACAGTGAGGGACCTGCTGCAAGAGCATGGTGTCAATTTAATCATTCCAGCATTCACACGCAAAGGATGCCAGCTTATTTCAAGTGAGAAGACATTAAATGTAAACATTTTTCTCAAACATGTACAGTACTGGTGTACTTGCTGTAAACGTAACACAACTCTTAACATGTTTTTTTAAAGGATATGTTAACTATTACATTATAAAAGTATTTGCTAAAATGATTAATTTGTTATGTACAATAGTTGACTGTTAACCTTCTTACAAGGTTAGTTTTTTGTGTGCACTATATCAGTTAATTTTGGATTAAACTACTGTTTCTATCTAAATGTCACTTTTGTCATTATCAAGTTTTTAAAGATCGTTTCCTGTCTATTTCATTATTTGTTTTCATTTACTGTATTTTATTAAAAGTTCTCAAGGTGCTTCATTTGTGAATCAGTAAAGTCTTTGTCAAAAGAAATGTCAAGCTCCAGGTGCTCAGTTGGTGTCCAGATAAACATCTTGCAGCTCAAAAGTCCAAAGCAACATCATTGTTAGCTGGACCTGGTGATGTGGAGTTTTAATGCTTAGACTGGGCTTTATGTTTGTTTAAATAAAGTGTCCCAGCTCTCTTAACATAACAGGACCAACCTTGTTAATGTGAAGATACTAATAAGCTTCAGAGCTTTTCAGATTGCTCATCACTTCGCCATCTGAAGCAACTGTCAAAGTAGCTAAGTATGCTAGTAGCTAAACATGCTAGTCTACGTTATTTTCGGCCACTTCTTCAAGTCGTCCTCCCACCCCTCAACAGCTGTAGGTAGCGGTAAAACAATATCTCCACATTTGAGTTGTGATAGTTTATGTTCCCACATATTTTATGACCTAAAACCTCTGACGAAAACCGGTTAGCGCGTTGCTAGCGTGTAACAAAAGTGCCGGTTCTGACTTTCGGCGGAAGTCGTTCACATAATTCGCGTAAAGCATCATGGGGCGTAGGAATAAGGTGGATACAGTAATAATAATATAACTTTTGATAAGTAAACCACTGAAAAGTGGTAAAATTTCTAGTTTCAGGTTAAATTGACAATTTTACTCATACGTAAATTAATGATTTTAGATCTATTATGCAGATCAGATTAAAAGGATGCCTCTGTTGAAAATTCACTTTTATGTAAATGAACATTTTAAATTCCATTGTGCAAACCAGACTTGCAGAGGTGACTCTATTCAAGAAGCGGCCTCGCGGTGTTTGTGGAAGCAGGAAACGTAAGTCCTGGACCTCACGACACTTACAAAAACACATAGTTAGTAGTACATACATTAAGATAGGACCATGTCAAAAACACATGCAGCGTCTGAATTTTTGAATCACAAACTACTGTGGTTATTGATTGGATTGGATCAGATTTGATATTAAGGGCATGTCCAGAAGCTGGCTCACTGACTTCACCGAGAACACCAAGGCTGGACTCCCAGGCTGCCCTGCTCAAAATAAACATTCGAGGGGCTTAAAAAACAATGGCACTGAACGAGGGCACTGGACTTTTATCCAAGCAAAAGACTGTCCACAAAGACTGTCCACAAAGACTGTCCACAAAGATAAGATAAGAGACTGTCAGCAAAGCAAAGGCAAAGATTTTGTCAAGAACCTGTCAGAACAAGGTCATCAAACACACATGACCAGAATATGCGGTCACTGGATGCTCTGACAAGAGTGGTCTGAGCACATTCTCCAACAAGAAAATGAGAACAGGTCCTGAAGTCAACCACGCCAACTGTCCAGCTGAAGGTCATGCCCCCCGTATGGATCTGTGAAGATCTGTCAATAATCCTGGTATCGTGTTTCAAAACTGCAGTCTGCTATGATTAATTTTATTTAATGAAACACATTCTCATGAGATGGCCTGCGAAAGCAAGGCCACAAAATTTGTAGTTTATACTATGTGGGTCTGACGACTTATTTTTCCGTTTCCTGTAACTCCGTGATGAAACAGAGATAATCCCAGCTCATAACCCTGAAACAAGTAAATATTTATATTTTTTGTTTTTTGCAGATTAAAATTGTGTCTCCGCAGACATTCAATGTTTTGTGGAGCTGAAGGAAGGATGGCAGATTATCCTTGACGGGAATGCATTTTGGTTGGTCTGGTTTTCCACAAAGGAATTGATTAAGACATTTTTAGAACAATTTTTATAGCTTTATGCTTGAGATCTTAGATTATTTATACCATACCACTTTATTTATAGAGCACTTAGGCTGACGCGGGCCAACCAAGGTTCTGTATGATAGAAACAAGCCAAGCAGACAGTGAAACGTAAGGAAAAACAAAACAAAATCGAATACAAATTATATAGAAAAAGCAACAGAAACTAGCTAATATAGTGAACAGTGTATATTACAGAGAGGATCAAAACACATCACATCATGTTAAAGTTTGGAAGAATAAAAGTGGGTTTTTAATCAAGACTTAAAGACTGAGTGAGGGAGCCTGCCTGACACTCAGTGGCGATATATAATAATGCAATAAGGGAATGTTAGGAGGTGTTCCTAGAAATAACTAATAATAATAAAGAATATATCACTAATGACATTAATGAGGGCTCATAAAAGGAAACAGCTCATTCATTGATTAGATGATCAGTTATACAAAAAATAACTTTTTAGATTTTTATATTCAACAGCATAGCCATTTAAAGGATCATTTAAGAAGCATGTTGTACTGTAGGATAAATCAGATAAACCTACAAACCACATTGCTTTTATATATGTTGTTTAATGAACAGGTACTGTATATGTCATTTGATAAACAGGTATTTATTTTTAACAGATCCAAAGAGAAAAAGATGGGGGACGCCCTGGAGTTTTGGATCTATTCAAAAGGTTGATTTGAAAGGTTGATTTTGAAATGTGGTGGTTCTATATTTTTAAAACACGACTGACCCTGACTATAGACTGGACTTATTTTGAGAACATGAACCACATGTTTGTATTGTAAATTCTTTATTACTACAGCGCTGTATGTCTATATGTATGTCTATATGTATGTCTATATGTATGTCTATGTATATATGTATATATATATATATATATATATATATATATATATATATATATATATATATATGTTTATGGCTGTATGTCTGTCTATACGGCTGTATGTCTGTCTGTACGTATATGTCTGTCTATGTCTGTATGTATGTTTAGACTTTTTCTACAGACTATGAAAAAGGTAAAGTATTTTAGGTGAGTATAAAACGTCTCCGTCTCCTGCTACTCACTTTGATGATCATGCTAATTAAGAATAACTTACTAATTGAAAACTAACCTCAAATCAAAGTGAGTGATTACTCATTTTCACTGAAGAATGAAATCATTTGTTGTTGTGTTGTTTTTTGCCATTAAATACAAATGTTTTAGATAATAAGAATGGAATTTTATTTTAAGTTTAAAGAAACGATTATTATTATAGCCAATTACAGAATTTAGTTTAAGTTAACAGATTTGACTCACTAAGGAGTTACCAACAATTGGCAAACCCACAGTTTGACCTTCCCCCAGACCACAAATGGCTCATGGGATCCAAAGGCCTTAGTTTTATTTGACAATTTGCAAGTTTTTTGGTGTCCAGTTCTCCTCTAAAAAGACTACAGGTTTCCGGAACTCCTTCAGGGGGAGTTGCCAGTGATGCCAGTGAATCCCGCCTTGACTCGAGGTCCTGCTAGGGACGGCTGAAAACGAGGGTGGACGGGACCCCTACAGGTGGAGGAAAGGACACGTCATCTTCTCGAGAGAAAAAGCAGCAGCTGTTACATCTGAGTGACCGGTGCTCCCCTGAAAGAGAAGTTTGGAACGATCGCTGAGCCAGATTTTGAGATGGATCTGGTCAGAGCAAAGCTCCCCACTTTGTCAGGATGTGGCTTGACTACCTTGTGCCACACACAATTCAGGGTTGCGACCTGCTACTGTGCCCGCAATTCATGCCTGAATAGACTAAACAACAGACAGCTGGACAAGACTGAAGCCATCAAACTGCCTGATGCCCTCCACCCACAAGGCGCACAAAAAGCTCTCCCCAAAGAAAAGAATGAACTTTGACAGAAAC
>JBBPBX010055805.1:9652-22979 GCA_038048925.1 Garcialebias charrua
ATTGAAACAGGAAAAGATGTTTGGAGCAAGAGGAAAACTCTTGAGCAGAGCTGAAATCAAGTTTAACAGATGTAAAAACAATGTGGAGATAGGTATTTCAGCCACAGAGAGGGACGTTGCAGTTTACTGTATGTCTTAGATCCTTACATATCGTTTCTTTTTTTATACTTTATATTTTTGCCATTTTGGGTGTAACTGGGACCTTGTGTACACAATTTCGTTCCACCTCATGTACCACATGTGATGCAAATGACAATAAAGAACCTTGAAAATTGTAGAAGAATGGCAAGTATATTATTGTAACATCAATGCACGTTTTATGTGTTTGATTAACATACTTCAAGCAGGTAGTGTAAAATGACTGATCAGAAGTAGTGGAGCGATAGGATTTATATTTTCCAGGAGTGATGACTGTGGCAACACATTTCAGATTTCAAACATTCAGGCGAGTGAGACGATTTCGAACACAAGCATTTCCTGAGGCGGACAAACGGATCAAAGCTACATCACAATCGACAGACCTTCACTGAGCACAAGCTGCTGTTTTGGCCTGCTGCAGAAGACATACAGTAGGTGAACTGAGTAACTGAAGAAGACTGGCAGGCAGACCATCAGGTGCTCATTATGATTAGCTATAGATGAATGATTATCAGTGCACAGTCGACCACAACTGTGGAGGTCAGGGAGCTACAAATGGAAAATAAACAGCAGAAAATGATGCAAAAAGTACAGAAAGACAATTAAAATTATGGGTAAGTTGTTTTTTTTTTTGTTTGTTTTTTCAATTGACACGCCTCATTAAATAATTTTGAATATGCTGTGTAAATGTGTGTATGGCTGCCACAGATAATCTAATTCAGCAAACACAGAAAAGGCAACAGCTCATTTAATCTTAGAGATGCTGAGCTACAGTTTGGTGTAGTGGTAGCTAAAAGTCACAACCACGATATGCCATATTTTCTGCCATACACGTTGCACCGCTATATAAGTTGCATCAGTCAAAATATGTCTAATAAAAGTGGACAAAAACATAAATAAGTTTGTCACATAAGTTGCATCTATTATGCGTCACCGCTGACCACCCAGAAATGTGGGCCAGTGTTGTGCCAAAAATCGATTGGCTGCCAAATGGCGGCTGCTGTACCGTGCACGGGAAGACTTTAACAAGAATTTAACAAGACAACAACAACAATTATTTGTTTGCTCAAAATTATAATAAAGTTGTGTCTCAGTTGAACTTTTCCTTAACAAATGCACTTTAATGGTCAAATCAGCTGCATTTCGCCTGGGAGGTGCAACGGCATGCAGCTGATTTGACGTTTGCTAAAGGAGTTCCAGACGAGACAATGTTATTTTTATGGCAAGCCAAGTGTCTCATTAATAGCCACTTTTACCTATTAATGAGACACTTTGTTTGCCATATTAGTAGAGAGCCCCCTAGTGGCTGAAAATGGTAGTGTTCAATATCTTCCATATCAGAATGAACGAAATCGTCAGATCTCAGCCAAAAATTGGATTATAAATATGGGGGGGAAATGTATATTGGTCATTAGTGGTGCAAATTTCTGTGTCTGGCGAATCGATTCAATTCCGATATTTGGTGTCACGATTCGATTCAAAATAGATTTTTCGATTCAGAAACGATTTTCGATTCAGAAACGATTTTTCTATTGAAATGGTCAAATTTAGTTTCAGTTATGTAACCGACAAGCTGAAAAGAATAAACAACAATGTAAAAAGTAAACAAATGGGACATTTATTTACAACAATAATTCTAGGTTCCTTACTGTATCAAATTTTTTGCATCGTTTGATAGTTATACCAAAAATAGGAACAAATACCGGAGTGCATAAAATTCTGTAACTTAAATTACCAGCATTAGGTTAGCTTAGTTGCCTGAATTTCTCTAAAACAATAAAATAAAAATCTAGGAACAAATAATTCATCCATCCATCATCTTTACCCACTTCTTACTTTTCGAGTCACGGGGGTCACTGGTGTCTATGTCCAGCCATCACTGTGTGAGAGGCGGGGGACATCTGGACAGGTCTCCAGTCCATCACAGACAAATAGTTCAAAATACAGTATATAAATACAAAAGTAAAACAGACTTTAGCCTACCAGACATAGTGCATTAACCTTTAACTCAAAATAAAATACAGACTTCACAGTTATTTTTAACCATATTGATTCATATTTAGTAAATCTTCAACACATTTTTAAAACCTGTGCAATTTTACACAAAATCTCTTCTGAAATTCCCTGATGCATGCTCTGAAATTGTATCCTTTAGAACTGGCTCCAGGTTATGTGTCTCATCTGGCCTCTCCAACCTGTTAAAAAGACAAATTACATTAAATTTGTTGAACAACTTGTCTAAGTTTTAGGATAAGATGAGAAAAACTGTTACCTTTGAGCTGCAGCTGCATCAGAACTTCTCCCACGTTATTCTTGTTTCATGCTGGAGCTGTGTGGACCTTTATCTACTTGAAGGAATGACATATGTTGCTTCCAGCTTATTAAAAATTAAACTAAACCACTCAACTTCCACTGAGCTGTCTGGTCAGAACGCCTTTGTGATACAGCAGGCGATGGAGAGAGAAATCTTTGCAGCAGATTTCGCTGGTCTGTTGCTTTCACTTTCATCTTCCGCGCATTTTATCATATTTCTAAAATACTGTCCCGTAGTTTTATTTGACACTTCTTGCAAACAACCATTCTCTTGTTAAGCTCTGTCTTCCCCCAGAACATTGTAGGATCTGAAATTATTTTTAAAGACCAAGGAGCTGGTTGAATCGCACTGTCCTCCCGCTTCATGCTAGCAGGCTCCATTCAGATAAAGGGAGCTGGCTAACTAGCTTGCTGTACGGTGGCCTACATGACCAAAATTCTACGGCAGCCGAACGGACACGTAATGCAATATGCAGTACGCTCAGGAGTAGCAACGGAAAAAATATATAAAATTAAACACATTTTAAAATCGATTTTGGAGCTTTTAGAATCTATTTAGAATCGCCAGGACCAAGGATCTAGATTCTTTTAAAAATCGTTTTTTTTCCTGCACCCCTATTGGTCATTTTGGTGTATAAGTCGCAGGACTCTTAATTTATGCAAAAAGGTGCTAATTATATAGCGAAAAATACGGTACTCCAAGCACCAGTAACTTACGCAAAATCTTTGTTTAAAATTAGGGCATGAAAAAAATGCTTCTTCAAGAAATTTTACCTTAATTTGATCTCATCAGGAACATAGACTTGAATCATGCATGCATGTTAATAATAAGGAATTGTTAATTGGATGTCACTGTGTACAGCTGCAGCAGTCATTCTCAGTGCCATTACAAGCAAAATAGCTACAAATTGATTAAAAAGAAAATGAGTTTTTAATGGTTTTCATGCAAGATAATAAAAGACAAAAAGAAGAAGATGAATGGATCTTTCTTCTCCTCACTTTAGCAAATCTCACTATCGATCCTCCCTTCATGAGGAAATAATTGGCTGAGGTTTAAGAGCCTCCTCTGTGTTGTTTTGCTCTCACACCCATTTGTGCTGTCTCTCAGCTGCCTACCACTGCAGTAGTAATATGAATGTGACAGACTGCTCCGTGGTGCCCCCGTTCCCTGGTGCATGGACTTTATGATTATAGTCCCCCCAGGCTGTGCGTGAGATTAGGATCAGCTCTGAATGTCATGTCACGACTTCTCAACAGCACTTAAAGGAAGGAAAGGGGAAATAAGTGACTGAGTCAGTGTCTATTTTTTAGTTGACTTGTGATTTTTCTGACAGACAAAGATAAAGTCTCTATTCACTGCTCCCACATTCTTTGACCTTTGAAGGTCAACTCAGTGGTTTGTAAAAGGTAAGTATATCTTTTTAAAAAGTGTGTCTGTTAAAGAAATATGCCTTTTTCACAGGTTTATCTTACAATCCTCTATTTAAACTGTTTTTGAGATCAACTTTTTGTAGAACCTTCTGCCAGACAACCTTTACCTAAGGTGAAACTATCTTGCCTATGGGTATTTCATCAAAACTTTCCGTGTTTTAATTATTTTTCTTGGTTTACAGAATCCTACGGGGCATCTGCTGTTGGCTCCGTCACAACCTGATGTCCCACAATGCAGCCTTTGTCCTTGTCTTCAATGAGAGATAAGATGCTCTGCTTTCAGATAGGAGCGTTTATTTCTCTCGAGGAACCTTTGGTTGTGAACTTGGAAAAGTGGTTTGGATGCTTTTTCACTGAGGAGAACTGCTGCCGGCTGAGATCATGACTTACGGTTGACATAAGAATAAACCATATAAACATTATCAAAGTCAAAGTCAACTTTATTGTCAGAACTGCAATATGTACAGGACATACACAGGATTGAAATTGCGTTTCTCTCAGTCCCTCGGTGCAACAGTAACCATCTAAACACTAAACACTAAAACATTTAATAAACATAAGCATAAAATAGTAAAAGTGTAACACTGTCCTGAGTTTTTTCATAGTAGTATAAAAGTATGAAAATTTACACCAACACTGAAACACCAAACACCCCTAAAACACCAAACACCCAATGAACATAAGCATAAAATGAAATAATAAAAGTGTAATACTGTCCTGAGTTTTTTCATAGTAGTATAAAAAGTATATCTATAAAATAAACTGAAGGTTCTAGCATTGACATTTGCAAAGAGTGGCAGATTATAAAGATTATAAAGGCTTCTCAAAGCACAGTTGCTGCATAGTTCACTATCGTATTGAAATGTTTTCACTCAGCAAGAATGTTAATGTTTTGACGAAAACAGCGTTTTAATATTTTGTAATCTTTGAGATTCTTGTGTTTATTTTACTTGTTTACTTGTGTTTCTCCCCTCATGTTGCCAATTCCTGCTTCACCTGTTCCCAATCCTAATCACCCCAGGTGTTCATCGTTAATGTCTCTTTAAGTTCAGCGTCTCTGTGTTTCCACCTTGTCTGTGGATCTTGTTTCACACAGCCAGTCATGTTCTGTTCCTCCATGTTTCCCCGAGTTCTACGTTTTGCTGCCATGTCAGCTTTGTTTTGTGCTTTGTAAATAAAGTAATATTTCTTTGTTTTACCTTCGAGTCCCCCCGTCTGTCTGCACCCTGGGTTCTAAAACTCCTCAGAACATGTTGTTTATTTATTTATTTATTCATTTTACAATACAGTAATTGTTTATTGTTTGTTTGTTTATTGTTTATTGTTTAAGGAAATTCTACCACTGCTGTTCATTGTTCTTTAGTTTTAGCAGGTCGCTTTCGTAAATGAGCCCTTGAGGTTCAAAAGATTTACCTGACTAAATAAAGGTTGAATGAATGAAAAAATACAACAATTAACATATATTTAATTGGAAAAGAAAAAAATATAAAATGTAGCAGATGAAGAAAATATCTTATTAAATCTGCTCTTTATTTATATGTTACATTCATTTATATTTGTTTAACAATTCAACTTTAACCAGTTTCTTAAAGACATGGAATGATTTGGCTTCCTTAACATCTGTCATTAAGTTGTTCCACAATCCTACTCCCTGAATTGAGGTAGTTCTTCCCTTCAAACTAGTTCAAAATAGCGGTTTTACAAATACATATTTCCCTTTGAGATTGTAGCAGCTTGATCTTTTCACAAAATACATTTGGATTTTTGACAGTAGTGTATATATATATTTTTGCTCTATACATAAGTGACAAAATTTTATAATCCACCAAATCATAGAACTTCAGAAGGCTTATTAATAAATTGGGATACTATGAACCAACTAACAAACTTTTTATTCAAAATAATGCTTTAAAATTTAATGACATTGTTTATATAAAAATACTGGAAATAATGTATAAAGCACTGAATAAAGTCTTCCCTCTGGAATTCAGAAATTATTTAAGTTAAGAGAGAGTAAATATAATTTACGAGCTTTGTTAATATTTTAACAAGGTAAAGAGAAAAGTAAAGTGAAATCTAGATATATTTCAGTTATTGGCGTGAAACTGTGGAATAAACTGAATGATGATCTAAAATTATGTGCTTTTTTTGGTGGGCTTTAAAAGAGCCTTAAAATGTAAAATTATAAAAGCTTATGGAAATGTTATGTAGATGTATATATGTATTGTGTAACCGTGTACCGGTATGTATATAATGTGAGTGTGTATGTATCATATGCATATTTAAATATAGAGTAAATGTATGTGCACTTATGTATACTGTATATATGGACAGTAGATACAGTAAGTCATTATGTAAACTGCTGAGTCTATGAATAGGGTAGGAAAGTACAAGCCTTGGCTTCAGCCTATTCCTTTTTTGGTAAATGATTGATTTACCATTTTATATTGTTTTCTTTTTGTTTGTAATGTTTTTAATTTACCAAAATAAAGTTGAGTTGAGAATTTCATCTGATAAAATAATTGACTTTATGGGTGACAGTAATGCTTTCTTGCTATAATTCTTACAATTCTTTTCTGCAAAATAAAAATAGGCATTGTGCTGTGTTTACATGCTTTCCCCCAAACATTAACACAATAAATCAAATGTGGCATAGTCATTGTTTTATACAACAAATACAATCCTTTGTTGTTTAATTGATATCTAACTCTATAAAATATTGCAAGTGATTTAGATATTTTCGTTTTAACAAAATTTTAAGTTGTTTCCATGATAGATTATCATCAATGACAACACCCCAAAATGTTGCCTGTTAAAAGCTAGCTAGCTTGTTGCTATGCTTGTTTCACTTAAGTCATTATTACATTTGCTACAACAATTGGTGACCAACTGAAGGCATAAAAGTACAATACAGTACTGTGTATGTGTAAATTTCCCTTGGAATCGCATTAAATCAACAAGTTTTGATTTTTTTTCTCAAAATAGTCAGTTGTTACAAGAGTCTCAACCCAGCTGTTTCGTCAAGTCCATTTCAAGAGCACAAGAGTGCAATAGACAAAGATTTTCCTTAGTTTACACATTTCCCAGGAGAAATTGATAAGTAGGCCTGTTTCTAGGCCATTTGGGGAGTCTGATTCAGATAATCCACAATTGTTAATTTATTCAGGCAGACTATTTTTCTCATCAGCCTCGAGTCTTACTGATACTTTCAAAATCCGAAATGGCCAGATTAGGGTCCATTCTGCTGATCCATGCTTACGAACCTCTTCAAGGTCGTTTCATGCTGACAAGTCCCAAAGCTGCAGGTGGTCTGCGATTCAAATCACTTCCATCTTACGGTTTTGCTCGTAAATCAGCTGATTTTGACTCCTCAGAGCTTGAACCAAACCTTCACATAGGCAGCAGTCTGACAAGGGACAAATTAACTACCTCCCTCTTCTTTGTGTGTTGATAAACCAGGATCCAGACTATTCCAAAAACAGGAAACCTGTTGTCATGAATCCAATTACATCCAAGGACACACGATTTGTTTCTTGCATCGATCACTACACTCATCTCCTTGGAAACCACTGGCAATGTCCCTTTGGCTGACCTTGCAATGACAGAAACACAGAACTGGTCTGGGACACAGGAGCAAACTAAAGTTTTGCTAACAGTGTCTATGCATTAATGTCTTGCAATGACACACAAACTCTACTGGATTGAGTTGTGCAAGAAAAACTAAAATGCAAACAAGCAGAGTAGGAACAACAAATAAAATCCTCCTGAGAGGTTTAATCCTCTAAACCGTGTAGATGAATAAACTTTGTCTGAAGAATGCCAGAAAATCTGAATAACTTTATTCGTTTGTATACTTTATTTGTATCAGTACTGTATTTGTGGAAAATCTGAAGATTTTGTTGGTAACCCTTTGAATCTCTGTTATTTTTGACAGATTTTTCAGAAACTTTTATGCTAAACAGCAATCCCAGTTTAATGATTGATGTGAGTTACTAGTGGTCGACAAAAGAGGCTGCAAAATTGATCTGAGAAATAATGATGTTCTGATTCACTTTGACACATGATTTGTCAAAGGAGATTGGGAATATATATATATTTTTACCTGTCACCTAATGTAGTGTGCTGTGATAGAAATACTTTTTTGAGAATGTTTTCATGTATTTCTTGTTTAGGAGAGGATCCCAAATTGCACCCATAAAAGCATCCTATATAGTGCAATCTCAAAGGGAGGTTAGCATGTGTCCAGCTTGCCTTGGACAGATGATGCATTAGTGTGCAGAGGTTTTAGATGGAATTCAGAGACTGTGGGGGTTGACAAGCAGTCCATTGACATCATCCATTAATGTAATGTGTTTCTTTCCACTCAGTACCCAATGCCCCACAGACTACTTTGTCATGTGCTCTTCTGATTTCAACTCCCTGTTTTACTCAGATGAAATATAAAACATTCAACAATATGTACACATCATCTATAAGCTCCCTTCCTCGTGCCTCAAGAAACTAAAGCCTCCAATATACATTCTGTTAATGGATCCATTATTTTGTCAAAGAGATGGCGTTCACTCAATGATTATGTTTGGAAAAATATATTTTTAAATGGATTATTCAGATGCATTTAAACTGCTCACATGGGAATAACGCTCTTTAAGTTGATATGTTAGATCCCACCTTGTAACATTTCTGTCATTAGAAAATGATACACATGTATAGAATCCTGCTCGTGCCAGAACAGATAAAAAATAGATGTGGAAATATATTTTAGTTTATGAACTGTACTCCATTTCAGGTTTAGAGAGATTAGCCAAACTCTCACCTCCAGCATCAAAATGTGGCCTTAAAACTACTTTTGCATTTTGTTTTCTACAGAGTGACAAAAAAAGGAAGTCTTTAATCATGACTTTGATTCAATTTCAGTACTGAAGCTACAGCAGCATATGCTTCCCAGCTGTTGTTGCAGCTGTGAGGTTCAGGTCTTGATGCTTCACACTGTTAACATGCAAAGATGTGATAATGAGCAATGCAGCAGAAAGGAACACAATGCAAAGCTAAACATCCAGCTAACGCCACAAGCTACACACAAGCAGCACAAAAGAAGTAAAATCAGACTCACAAAAAAAACAGTTTGATATTGCATTTATATCAGCAGGTACACATGGCAGCAACAACTCGCAAAATAACTCAGGGTGGGAGTTATGAGGAGGACCAAGCTGTCTGACATGTTTGTAGAACAATGTGCCGACGGTGAGGTGGTGACAAGAGCTGGTTTAATTAACAAGCTGGGTGAGAGGGAAAGTGGAAGCATCTGGGCTGAACACTGACTGGGTACAGGTGAGGGTGGAAAGCTGAATGGAAAAATACTGAGGTTTACTGAGGCTAAATGGAATATGGCACAAGGAAAACAGAACTTGGCACAAAAATCTCGAAATCTACAGAACATAAAACACTAATAAAGCAGTTTGTTTGCACAGTGTACGGACAGGAAAAGGACTGCACTGATATTTTTGTGGAGTCACAGTTTATACCACACCATAACAATTTATTTATAGAGCACTTAAAACGGCAACAAGGCCAACCAAAGTGCTGCACAATAGAAACAAACCAGCACTGCGGACAGGAAAAACACAAAATAAAAATATACACACACCGGATTCCAAAAAAGTTGGGACACTAAACAAAATGTGAATAAAAACGGAATGCAATGATGTGGAGGTGCCAACATTTAATATTTTATTCAGAATAGAACACAAATCACATATCAAAAGTTTAAACTGAGAGAATGTATCATTTTAAGGGAAAAATATGTTGTTTCAAAATTTCATGGCGTCAACAAATCCCAAAAAAGTTGGGACAAGTCCATTTTTACCACTGTGTGGCATCCCCCCTTCTTCTTACAACACTCAACAGACGTCTGGGGACAGAGGAGACCAGTTTCTCAAGTTTAGAAATAGGAATGCTCTCCCATTCATGTCTAATACAGGCCTCTAACTGTTCAATCGTCTTGGGCCTTCTTTGTCGCACCTTCCTCTTTATGATGCACCAAATGTTCTCTATAGGTGAAAGATCTGGACTGCAGGCTGGACATTTCAGTACCGGATCCTTCTCCTACGTAGCCATGATGTTGTGATTGCTGCAGAATGTGGTCTGGCATTATCTTGTTGAAAAATGCAGGGTCTTCCCTGAAAGAGATGACGTCTAGATGGAGCATATGTTGTTCTAGAACCTGAACATAGTTCTCTGCATTAATGGTGCCTTTCCAGACATGCAAGCTGCCCATGCCACAAGCGCTCATGCAACCCCATACCATCAGTGATGCAGGCTTCTGAACGGAGCGTTGATAACAACTTGGGCTATCCTTGTCCTCTCTGGTCCGGATGACATGGCGTCCCAGTGTTCCATAAAGAACTTCAAATCGTGACTCATCTGACACAGAACAGTCTTCCATTTTGTCACACTCCATTTTAAATGACCCCTGGCCCAGTGCAAACGTCTGAGCTTGTGGAGCTTGCTTAGAAATGGCTTCCTCTTTGCACTGTAGAGTTTCAGTTGGCAACGGCGGATGGCACGGCGGATTGTGTTCACTGACAATGCTTTCTGGAAGTATTCCTGAGCCCATTCTGTTATTTCCTTGACAGTGGCTTTCCGGTTTGAGATGCTGTGACGTTTAAGGGCCCGGAGATCACGAACATCCAGTAGAGTTTTACGGCCTTGACTCTTACGCACAGCGATTGTTCCAGATTCTCTGAATATTTTGATGATGTTATGCACAGTTGATGATGATAAAAAAGTCTTTACTGTACTATTTTACACTGGGTAACACCATTCTGTTGCACTATCTTTCTGCGCAACAGTGGTGGATTTGGTGATCCTCTTACCTTCTTGGCTTCTGAGAGACACCAACACTGAGATGCTCTTTTCATACCCAATAATGTTGTCAATTGACCTAATTAGTGTTACTTGGTCTTCCAGCTGTTCGTTGTATGCTCAATTTTCTTTTTCCAGCCACTTATTGCTACTTGCCCCAACTTTTTTGGGATTTGTTGACACTGTGAAATTTTGAATCAACATATTTTTCCTTTAAAATGTTACATTTACTTGGATTAAACTTTTGATCCATCATCTATGTTCTATTATGAATAAAATATTGACCTTTGCCATCTCCACATCATTGCATTCCGTTTTTATTCACAATTTGTTTAGTGTCCCAACTTTTTTGGAATCCAGTTTGTAGATACAAATAGCATCAGATAAGAACTAAATGGCCAATACTGTAGAATACAGACAGGATCAAAACGAATCACACCGTGTCAAAGGCAAGGGGATAAAAGTGGGTTTTCAAGCGAGACTTAAAGACTGAGTGTGGGAGCCTGCCTGACACTCAGTGTCAACTCATTCCACAGTCTCGGACCTGCAATGAGAAAGCCCTGTCACCTCTCAGCTTACAAAGACTTTCTGGAACTGAAAGAAGCATCTGGTCTGCTGACCTCAGAGAGCGCGGTGGGATATATGGCTGCAGAAGATCAGTGAGATAAGATGATGCAGAACTGTTCAGTGATTTAAAAACATACATGAGTATTTTGAACTGGATCCGAAGGTGAATGGGGAAGCCAGTGCAGGGAGGCCAAAACTGGTGTAATGTGCTCTCTATGGCCTGTACCAGTTAAAAATAGGGCTGCAGCATTTTGGAACGTGCGATGGAGGACTCACTGATTCCAAACAGAAGCACATTGCAGTAATCTATCCTGGATGTTATGAAAGCATGGATCACTGTCTCAAGGTTCTTTTTGGATAGTATGGGCTTTAGCTTAGACAGACGCCTCAGCATTGCGATGGAACAACATGACTTCAGACTTCTTCTCATTGAAACTTAAGAAGTTTTAAAGCCATCCACTTTATGTTTCCTAATGTTCAGAGTTAGACAAGATCTATTAATGGGGATATGACAGGTGGTATCTTAACAACTGATTTAAGTGATCATTTACCAGTTTTCACTATCTACAGAAATGATCAAAATGTTACAAAAGAAGTTACAATTAAGAAAAAAATAATAAACACATCAAAAAAAGCTATGGATCAATTAAAAGATGATTTACAGAAGCAAAACTGGAAGGACGTGTATATTGATGATGTTAACAGATCATATGATGAATTTATGAACATTTTAGAAGCTCTGTATGAAAAGAATTGTGTGCAAAGAAATCGTAGAAAAAGAAATATTGTTGACCAACCTTGGATGACTAAAGGGTTGAGAAATGCTTGTAAAAAAAAAAATAACTTGTATTTATGTTTCTTAAAAACGAGAACACAACAAGCTGAAGAAAAATATAAAAAATATAAAAATAAATTGGTAATGATTATAAGAAGATGCAAGAAAGAATACTATAGTGATTTATTAAACAAGAGCAATGGTGACACTAAAACAACATGGCGAGTAATAAATGATGTTCTAAAAAGTCATAAAGCAAAAACGAACATTGCAAAATATTTTGTGAAAGATGACAAAGAAATACATGATGAGAATGATATCGTAAATGAATTTAATCAATATTTTGTAAATATTGGATCAAGCCTTGCAGCTAAAATACCAAAAGTAGATAATAAGGTGTGTCATTCAATTAAAAGTTGCACCAACAGTATTTTTCTTAGTGGAACTAACAAAGAGGAAATTATGAAAATGGTAAAAAATCTCTCAGACAAGAGATCAAAAGACTGGGTGGACATGGATATGATGTTCGTAAAGGAAATAATAAGTTATGTTATTGAACCGTTTACATATATATGCAATTTATCTTTTTCAACAGGAATATTTCCAGATAACATGAAAGTAGCAAAGGTAATTCCTCTTTTTAAAAATGGTGATAAATGTGTATTCAATAATTATAGGCCAATATCCTTATTACCACAGTTCTCAAAGATTCTAGAAAAACTATTTGTGTCCAGATTGGATCAATTTATTGATAAACAAAACATTTTAAGTAGCAGTCAATATGGGTTTAGAGAAAAAAACTCTACGTCAATGGCTCTCATGGATTTAATGGAACAAATAACTAATGCTGTCGATCATAAACAGTACTGTGTTAGTGTTTTTGTTGATCTAAAAAAAGCGTTTGATACCATTGACCACACCATTCTCCTTGAAAAACTAAATAAATATGGTATTAGAGGACCAGCATTACAGTGGGTATCTAGCTATTTGAAGGACAGGAAACAGTTTGTGCAAATAAATGATGTTAGATCTGACCTCCGTGATATCACTTGTGGAGTTCCTCAGGGTTCTGTGCTTGGACCAAAGTTGTTTATTTTATATGTGAATGACTTGGTAAATGTGTCAGCACTACTTAAATGTGTTCTTTTTGCCGATGACACCACTTTTTTCAGTTCGGGTAATGACATAAAACAGATTTTGGATATGATGAAAACAGAATTTATAAAAATACAAACTTGGTTT
>JBBPBX010055806.1:0-18042 GCA_038048925.1 Garcialebias charrua
CTGCTGATTTGAGGTCAGTCGTGTGGTTCTGATTTGAGGTCAGTCGTGTGGTTCTGCTGGTTTGAGGTCAGTCGTGTGGTTCTGTTGATTTGAGGTCAGTCGTGTGGTTCTGCTGATTTGAGGTCAGTCGTGTGGTTCTGTTGATTTGAGGTCAGTCGTGTGGTTCTGCTGATTTGAGGTCAGTCGTGTGGTTCTGCTGATTTGAGGTCAGTCGTGTGGTTCTGTTGATTTGAGATCAGTCGTGTGGTTCTGCTGGTTTGAGATCAGTCGTGTGGTTGTGTTGATTTGAGGTCAGTCGTGTGGTTCTGCTGATTTGAGGTCAGTCGTGTGGTTGTGTTGATTTGAGGTCAGTCGTGTGGTTCTGCTGATTTGAGGTCAGTTGTGTGGTTCTGCTGATTTGAGGTCAGTCGTGTGGTTCTGCTGGTTTGAGATCAGTCATGTGGTTGTGTTGATTTGAGGTCAGTCGTATGGTTCTGCTGATTTGAGGTCAGTCGTGTGGTTCTGCTGGTTTGAGGTGTGGTTCTGCTGATTTGAGATCAGTCGTGTGGTTGTGTTGATTTGAGGTCAGTCGTGTGGTTCTGCTGATTTGAGATCAGTCGTGTGGTTGTGTTGATTTGAGGTCAGTCGTGTGGTTCTGCTGATTTGAGGTCAGTTGTGTGGTTCTGCTGATTTGAGGTCAGTCGTGTGGTTCTGCTGGTTTGAGATCAGTCATGTGGTTGTGTTGATTTGAGGTCAGTTGTATGGTTCTGCTGATTTGAGGTCAGTCGTGTGGTTCTGCTGGTTTGAGATCAGACGTGTGGTTCTGCTGGTTTGAGATCAGTCGTGTGGTTCTGTTGATTTGAGATCAGTCGTGTGATTGTGTTGATTTGAGGTCAGTCGTGTGGTTCTGCTGATTTGAGGTCAGTCGTGTGGTTCTGCTGGTTTGAGATCAGTCGTGTGGTTGTGTTTATTTGAGGTCAGTCGTGTGGTTCTGCTGATTTGAGGTCAGTTGTGTGGTTCTGCTGATTTGAGGTCAGTCGTGTGGTTCTGCTGGTTTGAGATCAGTCATGGGGTTGTGTTGATTTGAGGTCAGTCATATGGTTCTGCTGATTTGAGGTCAGTTGTGTGGTTCTGCTGGTTTGAAATCAGTCATGTGGTTGTGTTGATTTGAGGTCAGCGGTGTGGTTTTGCTGATTTGAGATCAGTCGTGTGGTTCTGCTGATTTGAGGTCAGTCGTGTGATTCTGTTGATTTGTGGTCAGTCGTGTGGTTCTGCTGATTTGAGGTCAGTCGTGTGGTTCTGTTGATTTGAGGTCAGTCGTGTGGTTCTGCTGATTTGAGATCAGTCGTGTGGTTGTGTTGATTTGAGGTCAGTCGTGTGGTTCTGCTGATTTGAGGTCAGTTGTGTGGTTCTGCTGATTTGAGGTCAGTCGTGTGGTTCTGCTGGTTTGAGATCAGTCGTGTGGTTGTGTTGATTTGAGGTCAGTCGTGTGGTTCTGCTGATTTGAGGTCAGTCGTGTGGTTCTGTTGATTTGAGGTCAGTCGTGTGGTTCTGCTGATTTGAGGTCAGTCGTGTGGTTCTGCTGATTTGAGATCAGTCGTGTGGTTGTGTTGATTTGAGGTCAGTCGTGTGGTTCTGCTGATTTGAGGTCAGTTGTGTGGTTCTGCTGATTTGAGGTCAGTCGTGTGGTTCTGCTGGTTTGAGATCAGTCATGTGGTTGTGTTGATTTGAGGTCAGTCGTGTGGTTCTGCTGATTTGAGGTCAGTCGTGTGGTTCTGCTGGTTTGAGATCAGTCGTGTGGTTGTGTTGATTTGAGGTCAGTCGTGTGGTTCTGCTGATTTGAGGTCAGTCGTGTGGTTCTGTTGATTTGAGGTCAGTCGTGTGGTTCTGCTGATTTGAGGTCAGTCGTGTGGTTCTGTTGATTTGAGGTCAGTCGTGTGGTTCTGCTGATTTGAGATCAGTCGTGTGGTTCTGCTGATTTGAGGTCAGTCGTGTGGTTCTGCTGATTTGAGATCAGTCGTGTGGTTCTGCTGATTTGAGGTCAGTCGTGTGGTTCTGCTGGTTTGAGATCAGTCGTGTGGTTGTGTTGATTTGAGGTCAGTCGTGTGGTTCTGCTGATTTGAGGTCAGTCGTGTGGTTCTGCTGGTTTGAGATCAGTCGTGTGGTTGTGTTGATTTGAGATCAGTCGTGTGGTTCTGCTGGTTTGAGATCAGTCGTGTGGTTGTGTTGATTTGAGGTCAGTCGGTGTGGTTCTGCTGATTTGAGATCAGTCGTGTGGTTCTGCTGATTTGAGGTCAGTCGTGTGGTTCTGCTGATTTGAGGTCAGTCGTGTGGTTCTGTTGATTTGAGGTCAGTCGTGTGGTTCTGCTGATTTGAGGTCAGTCGTGTGGTTCTGTTGATTTGAGGTCAGTCGTGTGGTTCTGCTGGTTTGAGATCAGTCGTGTGATTGTGTTGATTTGAGGTCAGTCGTGTGGTTCTGCTGATTTGAGGTCAGTCGTGTGGTTCTGCTGATTTGAGGTCAGTCGTGTGGTTCTGTTGATTTGAGATCAGTCGTGTGGTTCTGCTGATTTGAGGTCAGTCGTGTGGTTCTGCTGATTTGAGATCAGTCATGTGGTTCTGCTGATTTGAGATCAGTCGTGTGGTTCTGCTGATTTGAGGTCAGTCGTGTAGTGAACCAGACGGGGTTCTCTAATACACCTTCATCTCTTTGAACTGTCCCAGTGACACCTTTTCACTGATACTCTCAGAAAAAAGACATTAACACTATTTTATTACATTATTTTGAATCAAAACACAATAAGTCATAAGAGACTCTCTTATTCCTCTATTTTTGTATTAATGAATAACCTTGTGTTACTTGTACAAGCATTATTGAATTCAATGTTTGTTAAGTCAAAGACTGTTTAATTCAAGTTGGAAATCCAATGTTATTTCAAAATAATGATCACTTCTTCATATGATGAATCAAACGTTGAAAGTGAATTAATATGTCAGACTGGACTCCTCAGTTTTGTTAGAAGTTAGAATGCAGTTTTAATCAGTTGTTTTATGAAGCTGGCTCCAGTCAATCTGTTTCTCTCTCTTCATTCTAAACAACTTCTTCTCTGTTCTAAAAACTGATATCCGAGTGACCTTCATTCCACTGGTTCGTTTGGACCAATGGGGAAAGAACAAGTCACTGATCACAGATCCTTCCTTAAAGTTCTAAGCTGTTGCTGGAACTGACGGAGTTTGCTGAGGTCCTCAACCCATGATGAGGTTCCCCAAAGAACTGATGATCGTCTGGTCAACACGCTAATGACCACGTCATTCAGTTAAAGACTTATAACATGCCAAGTTATAAGTCATCTTCAACAGCTGAAAAAGCTCTCTTTTATTGACATTCCTTTAAGGAACGTCTTATCTTGAACAACAACACCAGGAGCTGCCGTTACTTTCGGTTCGAGTCTTGGCACACGTCTGGAGATGCTGAGAACGGTAAACGAACTGACCAACTGGACCGAGGGAGATTGACCATCTTCACGAGGTAACAAAGTCGTCATATGCTTTACCAAGGGTACCAACGTGTAGACGAGATCGGCCGGAGAGCTGCCATGTTTCTGGTTAAAACACTTCAAGATAATACCTCTCCTCATCCTCCATTTTCTTCCTCCTCCATTTTTCTCTTCACTGAAACTTTCTTACTTTAAGTAACTAAACTTTAAGTTATTGTGCCAGCAGAGATATGTTATTAAAACCCATAACTTTATTCTGTTGTTCCTATGAAATTACGGACGTGTATTTCATCTGTGCTGAAGTTAATTATAGGAAAAATAATCAACCAATCATATACAAATGTGTGATGTAACTTACAATTATGTTAAATAAATGGTCCAGTCCTGCTGTACCAACATAAGTTTAACGTTTCCTGTGAATTACATCTGGTCTAGGTATAGAATTATTGGTATTAAGCGGAAAAAGAGAGAACTTGTTTAATTATTGATGTATTTTTGTGTCAGTCTAAACCCTGCCAATTTATACATCTAAAATATAGGTAAGTCAGTAAACTGACCCCATCCTATATTACTACAGTCGTATGGTTCTGTTGATTTGAGGTCAGTCGTGTGGTTTTGTTGATTTGAGGTCAGTCGTATGGTTCTGTTTATTTGAGATCAGTCGTGTGGTTCTGCTGATTTGAGGTCAGTCGTATGGTTCTGTTGATTTGAGGTCAGTCGTGTGGTTCTGTTGATTTGAGGTCAGTCATGTGGGTCTGCTGATTTGAGGTCAGTCGTGTGGTTCTGTTGATTTGAGATCAGTCATGTGGTTCTGTTGATTTGAGGTCAGTCGTGTGGGTCTGCTGATTTGAGGTCAGTCGTGTGGGTCTGTTGATTTGAGATCAGTCATGTGGTTCTGTTGATTTGAGGTCAGTCGTGTGGGTCTGCTGATTTGAGGTCAGTCATGTGGTTCTGCTGATTTGAGGTCAGTCGTATGGTTCTGTTGATTTGAGGTCAGTCGTGTGGTTCTGTTGATTTGAGGTCAGTCATGTGGGTCTGCTGATTTGAGGTCAGTCGTGTGGGTCTGCTGATTTGAGGTCAGTCGTGTGGTTCTGTTGATTTGAGATCAGTCATGTGGTTCTGTTGATTTGAGGTCAGTCGTGTGGGTCTGCTGATTTGAGGTCAGTCGTGTGGGTCTGCTGATTTGAGGTCAGTTGTGTGGGTCTGTTGATTTGAGGTCAGTCGTGTGGGTCTGTTGATTTGAGGTCAGTCGTGTGGTTCTGTTGATTTGAGATCAGTCATGCAGTTCTGTTGATTTGAGATCAGTCATGTGGTTCTGCTGATTTGAGATGAGTCATGTGGTTCTGCTGATTTGAGATCAGTCATGTGGGTCTGTTGATTTGAGATCAGTCATGTGGTTCTGCTGATTTGAGATCAGTCATGTGGTTCTGTTGATTTGAGATCAGTCATGTGGGTCTGCTGATTTGAGGTCAGTCGTGTGGGTCTGTTGATTTGAGGTCAGTCGTGTGGGTCTGTTGATTTGAGGTCAGTCATGTGGTTCTGTTGATTTGAGATCAGTCATGTGGTTCTGCTGATTTGAGATCAGTCATGTGGTTCTGCTGATTTGAGATCAGTCATGTGGGTCTGTTGATTTGAGATCAGTCATGTGGTTCTGCTGATTTGAGATCAGTCATGTGGTTCTGTTGATTTGAGATCAGTCATGTGGGTCTGTTGATTTGAGGTCAGTCGTGTGGGTCTGTTGATTTGAGATCAGTCATGTGGTTCTGTTGATTTGAGATCAGTCATGTGGGTCTGCTGATTTGAGATCAGTCATGTGGTTCTGCTGATTTGAGATCAGTCATGTGGGTCTGTTGATTTGAGATCAGTCATGTGGTTCTGCTGATTTGAGGTCAGTCGTGTGGGTCTGTTGATTTGAGATCAGTCATGTGGTTCTGCTGATTTGAGGTCAGTCGTGTGGGTCTGTTGATTTGAGATCAGTCATGTGGTTCTGCTGATTTGAGATCAGTCATGTGGGTCTGTTGATTTGAGATCAGTCATGTGGTTCTGCTGATTTGAGGTCAGTCGTGTGGGTCTGTTGATTTGAGATCAGTCATGTGGTTCTGCTGATTTGAGATCAGTCATGTGGTTCTGCTGATTTGAGATCAGTCATGTGGTTCTGTTGATTTGAGATCAGTCATGTGGGTCTGTTGATTTGAGGTCAGTCGTGTGGGTCTGCTGTAGCAGCTCTGACAGAATGAAACAGGAAGTGGAGGTGTGATACCTGACAGGTGTCCTGGCAGCTTTGACAGAAAGACAAGAAGACAGAGACACATAAGTTCATGATCACACCTGCTGCTCTTTGACTCCTGAGTGTAAAAGATGAATAAATAATTCAAGAAGGAAACATCTGGACTTTTCATCTGATCTATGTTCGTTAAATCTGTGGACGATGTGCGGATGTAACACTTTTTAGTTCTTCATTGTTGGCTGTGAGCCAACCTTCACTGAGGTGAGGAGCCATTCAGATACTGATTGATATGAGCCAGAACCAGAACCAAAACCAGAGCTGATCCACAGCCTCGCACCACATCATGAAGTTTCATTTAAGACATGTCCAGAGTTATAAAATCAGCTGTCGGCAGGAAGAACACAGCAAGTCTGAGACAGACAGACAGGCAGGCAGACAGACAGACATACAGACAGTTAGACAGGCAGGCACATACAGACAGACAGACAGACAGACAGACAGACAGACAGACAGACAGACATACAGGCAGACAGACATACAGACAGGCNGACAGACAGACAGACAGACAGGCAGACAGACAGACAGACAGGCAGACAGACAGACAGACAGACAGACAGACAGACAGACAGCAGACAGACAGACAGACAGGCAGACAGACAGACAGACAGACAGACAGACAGACAGACAGACAGACAGACAGACAGACAGACAGACAGACAGACAGACAGACAGACAGACAGACAGACAGACAGACAGACAGACAGACAGACAGACAGACAGACAGACAGACAGACAGACAGACAGACAGACAGACAGACAGACAGACAGACAGACAGACAGACAGACAGACAGACAGACAGACAGACAGACAGACAGACAGACAGACAGACAGACAGACAGACAGACAGACAGACAGACAGACAGACAGACAGACAGACAGACAGACAGACAGACAGACAGACAGACAGACAGACAGACAGACAGACAGACAGACAGACAGACAGACAGACAGACAGACAGACAGACAGACAGACAGACAGACAGACAGACAGACAGACAGACAGACAGACAGACAGACAGACAGACAGACAGACAGACAGACAGACAGACAGACAGACAGACAGACAGACAGACAGACAGACAGACAGACAGACAGACAGACAGACAGACAAACAGACAGGCAGACAGACAGATAGATAGACAGACAGGCAGACACACAGACAGACAGGTGTCTCACCTTCTCCCTGCTCGTTGGTCTCACTCACAAAAACACAGTGGATCTCTTTGATGAATTGACCTGAGAGCTTGATGTCCACGTCCTGCTGTCCCACCCTGAGAGGACACAGAGACACAGTTCAGAGGGACACCCAGAACCCTCTGATGCTTGAAGTGGTTCTGTCTTCAGTCCTCTGTCAGTGTTGGAGGTCCAGAGGACAAACTGGACCTAAAACCACTTTAACACCAGAGACGTCCTGAACCCAGGTCTCCTGTAGGAGTGGACTAAGACCAGCACCAAGTTCCCAGAACCAGACTGATGGTTCAGTGTCTACAGATGGGTCCGGACGGCCGGTTCTGATTGGTTCTGACCTGGTGAAGCCCTCCTTGATGTAATACAGGAGACACTCGGACATCAGAGGGTCTTCGTTCAGGTTCACCAGGTGAGGCGTCTGAAACACAAACACACCTGCAGTTACCCTCCTGCTGCCTTTCGGTCAAAACCACATGTTTAAAATGACATTCCAGACATTTTGAATCAGGGCTGTTTGAGTGATGTGAAACTGTTGAACACGTAAAGTTTTATGAATTTATACCACAGTAACCATTTGAAACACTCTGACACGTTAAGCAATCAATCAAATTAACCATTCAGATTAAATCAATCCAATTAACCATTCAGATTAAATCAATCCAATTAATTATTCAGATTAAAACAATCAATGAACCATTCAGATTAAATCAAACCAATTAACCATTCAGATTAAATCAATCTAATTAACCATTCAGATTAAATCAATCCAATTAACCATTCAGATTAAATCAATCCAATTAATTATTCAGATTAAAACAATCAATGAACCATTCAGATTAAATCAATCTAATTAACCATTCAGATTAAATCAATCCAATTAACCATTCAGATTAAATCAATCCAATTAATTATTCAGATTAAAACAATCAATGAACCATTCAGATTAAATCAATCCAATGAACCATTCAGATTAAATCAATCCAATTAACCATTCAGATTAAATCAATCCAATTAAGTATTCAGATTAAAACAATCCAATGAACCATTCAGATTAAATCAATCCAATTAACCATTCAGATTAAATCAATCAGATTAACCATTCAGGTTCAATCAATCTAATTAAAGTTCTTTAGAACATTTATAGAACAGCCCGTCTGAACCAGAACTATACGAAACGTCCCAGTTCCAACCTGGTTATGTGGGACTAGACTAGTTAGGTTAACCAGGATTAAAATGTCTCTGTGTTTTATAAAAGTCTGTTTTTATTCACAGTACTGTAACTGGATGAATCATATTTTATGTTCAATGATCAAATGGATCAATCACAATTATAATTCAGTTCAATTTATTTATATTTCATTTATTAATGATTACATTTGACATCAGTGAAAGGACAAGAGGACAATAAACTCACTCCTTTAGGGGAGAAGACGCCCAAAGTTCCTCCGTCTTCCTTTATGGACACACCCATCTCTGCCAGCAGGGACTCTCTGTCAGAGAGACAGAGGGACACACAGAGACAGAGGGACACAGAGACAGAGGGACACACAGAGACAGAGGGACACACAGAGACAGAGGGACACACAGAGACAGAGGGACACACAGAGACAGAGGGACACACAGAAGGTTCTTCCATCAGCCTCATAGTTTTTGTCCATTAGATCTCATAGATTAAACTCTCAGGTGTCTGAGAGACGCTGTTGCTGTAAACACTACATTACCCATCAGCCTTTGCTGCAGCAGATAAAACATTTTTCTAGATGTCATCAGTCAGCAGAATTTAAACATGAATTAAATAAAAATATAGGAGGAGGAGGAGCAAGTGAAAGACTAGAAGCTGTCACCTCTCCAGCCGGATGGACTCGGTCTTCCTCAGCTTCTCCTCCCACGTCTCGTTCAGCTCAGCGATGATCTTCTCCGTTTCCTGGACACAGAGTCTGGATCAGAACCTGACACAGGTGAGACGGACTCTGAGGTCCAGGTGTCACCTCCTACCATCAGCATCTCCGCTGCCTCCTCTTTACTGATGGTCTCCGTGGCAACCGCCTCCTCTCCTTCCTCTCCGGTCTCCATGAGCTGATCAGGATCAGTTGGTGTTTCTCCTGCAGACTCGTCTTTACCGTCTGAGAAGAAAAACACACAAAGTTCTCTGAGGGACTAAAACTGCAGAGGAGCTGACCCCGGGAGAAACTCTTGTATGATGTGACTTCTCTTTTCACACGCATACCCATTTCTGAAGCAGGAGAAACTGTCATGTTGCTGCTGATCTGTTTCATGTTGCTGTTGATCTGTTTCATGTTGCTGTTGATCTGTTTCATGTTGCTGCTGATCTGTTTCATGTTGCTGTTGATCTGTTTCATGTTGCTGCTGATCTGTTTCATGTTGCTGCTGATCTGTTTCATGTTGCTGTTGATCTGTTTCATGTTGCTGCTGATCTGTTTCATGTTGCTGCTGATCTGTTTCATGTTGCTGCTGATCTGTTTCATGTTGCTGTTGATCTGTTTCATGTTGCTGTTGATCTGTTTCATGTTGCTGTTGATCTGTTTCATGTTGCTGTTGATCTGTTTCATGTTGCTGCTGATCTGTTTCATGTTGCTGTTGATCTGTTTCATGTTGCTGCTGATCTGTTTCATGTTGCTGTTGATCTGTTTCATGTTGCTGTTGATCTGTTTCATGTTGCTGTTGATCTGTTTCATGTTGCTGTTGATCTGTTTCATGTTGCTGTTGATCTGTTTCATGTTGCTGTTGATCTGTTTCATGTTGCTGCTGATCTGTTTCATGTTGCTGTTGATCTGTTTCATGTTGCTGTTGATCTGTTTCATGTTGCTGCTGATCTGTTTCATGTTGCTGTTGATCTGTTTCATGTTGCTGCTGATCTGTTTCATGTTGCTGCTGATCTGTTTCATGTTGCTGCTGATCTGTTTCATGTTGCTGCTGATCTGTTTCATGTTGCTGCTGATCTGTTTCATGTTGCTGCTGATCTGTTTCATGTTGCTGCTGATCTGTTTCATGTTGCTGCTGATCTGTTTCATGTTGCTGTTGATCTGTTTCATGTTGCTGCTGATCTGTTTCATGTTGCTGCTGATCTGTTTCATGTTGCTGCTGATCTGTTTCATGTTGCTGCTGATCTGTTTCATGTTGCTGCTGATCTGTTTCATGTTGCTGCTGATCTGTTTCATGTTGCTGCTGATCTGTTTCATGTTGCTGTTGATCTGTTTCATGTTGCTGCTGATCTGTTTCATGTTGCTGCTGATCTGTTTCATGTTGCTGCTGATCTGTTTCATGTTGCTGCTGATCTGTTTCATGTTGCTGCTGATCTGTTTCATGTTGCTGTTGATCTGTTTCATGTTGCTGCTGATCTGTTTCATGTTGCTGTTGATCTGTTTCATGTTGCTGTTGATCTGTTTCATGTTGCTGTTGATCTGTTTCATGTTGCTGCTGATCTGTTTCATGTTGCTGTTGATCTGTTTCATGTTGCTGCTGATCTGTTTCATGTTGCTGCTGATCTGTTTCATGTTGCTGCTGATCTGTTTCATGTTGCTGCTGATCTGTTTCATGTTGCTGCTGATCTGTTTCATGTTGCTGTTGATCTGTTTCATGTTGCTGTTGATCTGTTTCATGTTGCTGCTGATCTGTTTCATGTTGCTGCTGATCTGTTTCATGTTGCTGTTGATCTGTTTCATGTTGCTGTTGATCTGTTTCATGTTGCTGCTGATCTGTTTCATGTTGCTGCTGATCTGTTTCATGTTGCTGCTGATCTGTTTCATGTTGCTGCTGATCTGTTTCATGTTGCTGCTGATCTGTTTCATGTTGCTGCTGATCTGTTTCATGTTGCTGCTGATCTGTTTCATGTTGCTGCTGATCTGTTTCATGTTGCTGCTGATCTGTTTCATGTTGCTGCTGATCTGTTTCATGTTGCTGCTGATCTGTTTCATGTTGCTGCTGATCTGTTTCATGTTGCTGCTGATCTGTTTCATGTTGCTGCTGATCTGTTTCATGTTGCTGCTGATCTGTTTCATGTTGCTGCTGATCTGTTTCATGTTGCTGCTGATCTGTTTCATGTTGCTGCTGATCTGTTTCATGTTGCTGCTGATCTGTTTCATGTTGCTGCTGATCTGTTTCATGTTGCTGCTGATCTGTTTCATGTTGCTGCTGATCTGTTTCATGTTGCTGCTGATCTGTTTCATGTTGCTGCTGATCTGTTTCATGTTGCTGCTGATCTGTTTCATGTTGCTGCTGATCTGTTTCATGTTGCTGCTGATCTGTTTCATGTTGCTGCTGATCTGTTTCATGTTGCTGCTGATCTGTTTCATGTTGCTGCTGATCTGTTTCATGTTGCTGCTGATCTGTTTCATGTTGCTGCTGATCTGTTTCATGTTGCTGCTGATCTGTTTCATGTTGCTGCTGATCTGTTTCATGTTGCTGCTGATCTGTTTCATGTTGCTGCTGATCTGTTTCATGTTGCTGCTGATCTGTTTCATGTTGCTGCTGATCTGTTTCATGTTGCTGCTGATCTGTTTCATGTTGCTGCTGATCTGTTTCATGTTGCTGCTGATCTGTTTCATGTTGCTGCTGATCTGTTTCATGTTGCTGCTGATCTATTTCATGTTGCTGCTGATCTGTTTCATGTTGCTGCTGATCTGTTTCATGTTGCTGCTGATCTGTTTCATGTTGCTGCTGATCTGTTTCATGTTGCTGCTGATCTGTTTCATGTTGCTGCTGATCTGTTTCATGTCACTGCTGATCTATTTCATGCTGCTGATCTGTTTCATGCTGCTGCTGATCTATTTCATGTTGCTACTGATCTATTTCATGCTGCTGATCTATTTCATGTTGCTACTGATCTATTTCCTGCTGCTGATCTATTTCAAGTTGCTGTGTTCATTGTGCTCATTTGCTCACACAGACTCATGTTCGTGCTGCTGTTTGAAGTAAGTTTTTCATTCATTCAACCTTTATTTAGTCAGGTAAATCTCATTGAGCCTCGTGGACTCTTTTACAAGAGACCTGCTACAAACTAAAGAATGATGAACAGCAATGGTAGAATTTCCTTAAACAATAAACAATAGAAAAACATAAGAGAAATACAGATTTTTTTTTTTAAACAAAGTATCAAAAACTAGCAAAACATTATAAGATAGATGTATAAAATCAAAGACAGGAACAAATCTGCATTGGTTTTTGCCAGGATTCCAACAGATTCTGAAAACCATTTAGAGAAGTCAAGGTCGAGAGCTTCAGATCTTTTTGTAAGATATTCCATGAAGCAGGAGCGGAGTAGGAGAAGGCCCTTTTTCCAAGTTCAGTCCTCACTGACGGAACACTGAGTATTGTTTTTGTACTATCAGTTCTTAGTGTATTTTAGTTCATATCCTAGATGTTATTACTGTTTTTCTTTACATTTTATTGTTGGTTGTAACTGGGACCCTGTGTACATAATTTTGTTCCACCACACGTACCACATGTGGTGGGTATGACAATAAAGAACCTTGACCTTGATATGCATTTTATTGTTGTTTATTGTTGTCTGTAGCTCATCTGTGTGAATCAGGTGTCTCTTGTAAATGAGTCCTTGTGACTCAATGAGACTAACTTGTAGAAATAAAGGTTGAATGAAAAAACACAAGAATGTACGAGAGACGACAACTCGTGTACATTCACGAGTTTACTTGTCACTCTTTAACGACTCGTACAAACTGTAACTTCGTCAGTTACAAACTTTAATATTCTCATCAGCCTCAGTTCAGTACCTGCCGGGGCGGAGTCTTCGTTTGGTGCAGTGCCGTTGGTTGTGGGCGTCGGCTGCAGGTGGGTGGGGGCCACACCTGAGACATCAGCTGGGACCATATCAGGGGCCACACCTGGTGCCCCCCCAGGGCTGCTGCTGTTAGCTTTAGGAGACAGATGGAGGACAGAGGTAGATCTTTAAGACAGAATTTAAACATGTGGAGTCCCACAAGGCTCTATACTTGGAACAAAGTTGTTTATTTTGTATGTAAATGATTTAGTGAAGGTGTCTGGACTTCTAAAATGTGTTCTTTTTGCTGATGATACCACTTTTTTATTTTGGTATTTTAATGTAAAATGAATAAATAAGGAGGAGGAGACCCAGAGGAAGACCCAGGACACGCTGGAGGGACTATGTTTCTCGGCTGGCCTGGGAACGCCTTGGGATTCCCCCAGAGGAGCTGCTCCAAGTGGCTGGGGAGAGGGAATAATAATAATAATAATAATAATAATGAATTCAATTTATAACGCACTTTTCATTAATGAAAATCTCAAAGTGCTAAGTCTGGGCCTCCCTACTTAGGCTGCTACCCCCGCGACCCGACCCCGGATAAGAGGAAGAAAATGGATGGATGGATGGATGGATAAATAAAAAAAATAAATAATTAAACAGTCCTGTTCAAGAACACACACAGTTCTTGCAGAGTTTCATTGATTCTCCAGAACTCTAATCCAGGACCTGGTCCCAGTGCAGGTGGTGGGAGACGGAAGGACTCTAGCTAAAACATCATCACTGTTGGACAACGTCCCCCCTCCATGCATGAAGCTGTTGAACCGGACAGATTACTGCTGACATGTTTTATTAATACTGTATGATCGTCCTAATTTAAATAAAATAAATAGATAAATAAATGAAACAAGAGCTCCTTCAGTGACAGATTACTGCTGACATGTTTTATTAATATGATCGTCCCAATTTAAATAAAAAATAAAAAAAATGAAACGAGAGCTCCTGCTGATAGATTACTGCTGATGTTTTTAAAATCTGAACGGTATTTTGTATTATAGTCTTATCATTATTGTTATTGTTTATCATATTTCTTTGTATATTGTTTTTTTTAAAGGGGACCAATTATAGGTCCTATAAATTTTTATGGTATGTCTGTGGGCTATCCAGACCATGTTCATTCAATTTAATACACAAAATAATTCTTAGATAATAAATCCAAAAAAGCTAAGTCTGGTCCTCTGGACAATGTCCAGAGGACCAGACTTAGCTTTTTTGGATTTTTCTACCTGGATTATTGAGCATGCATCAGGGTACTTAGATAATAAAATTTCCCCTTTCTAGTTCTGCCTGCTCTGACTTCCGTTCAGAACGAGCTGTTTATGATAATGAGCTCTGAAGGCCACACCCTTCAAAAATCTGTTAACATTAACTCCGCCCTCCAAAGGCAGACGAGGATGTCCGAACTCACGTTCAGATGGCTGACGGCGTTTGAGGATTATTTGCTGGCTTTGGGACACACTGACCTGGCGGAAGCAAGGAAGTGCGCGCTCCTCCGCCATTGTCTGGGCCAGGAGGGTCAGAGAATAGGGGTGCACCGATTTCAATTTTCTGGCCGATCACTGATTACCGATTTTTAGAAAGTCTGACCTGCCGATTCCGATTTTGGCCGATACCAATTTTCAGGTGTTAAAAGGTCAAAATGCACCCTAAATTTTCAGGATTTTCCAACCTTTGCTGAGGCAGATAAAATCGGTAGATAAAATCGGCTTCTCATTTAAAGAACGGCCGATCACCGATCTCCCCAAATTAAGGAAATCGGAGCCGATCGATCGGCCGGCCGATTTATCGGTGCATCCCTATCAGAGAATCTTCGCAACGCTCACGTTAGCGGACAATAAATACGCCACGGCTACGGCCGCACTGAGGACTCATTTCAGCTCCGGACGGAGCCGGTGGATGAACCGCTTCGAGTTTCGTCAGAGGACGCAGCGGCCGGGTGAGTCTGTCGCTCATTACGTCTCAGCACTACGAGAGCTGGCTAGACTCTGTGACATTTTTAGCCATTGTGCCGAGATGAACTCAGGAAAAACAACCGTCACGTCTTTTATACTGAAGTGGGTGGAGCATCACCAGGGGTTGCTAGGTGAGGGGCTGGACTCAGGTTGGGGTGGGTTGTCCTGGCGCTTGTGACATCACAAGCGCCAGGATTTGAAAACGAGACATTTATATCCCTGAAAAATAAATCTACTTAGAGTAAATAAACCACTGGGTGCATTTTTTTGGTCCTAGGACTGTTTTTAAAAGAAGTAAATACCCAAAGTAGAGTAAAAAAATCATTAAAAAGTGAATTTTGCATCTGTGGTCCCCTTTAACATTTTAAGAACTTTTAGTGTGAACCTTTACATCTGTTGCTGCTGTTACACTAACCCTGTGGGACAGTAAAGGCTGTTTCTATTCTCTTCTATTCAAACAGGACCAAACTCTGGGACCTGACACGACAGGTGGACTCACGGGTTGAACATCAGAACTAAAGTCCAGCAGAACTTCCTCAAGTCAGATTTCCCAGCATGCAGCTGAGCCCGACAGCCTGAGGTGTTGTCCACCTGCTGCTCGTGGTCTCGGGTCAGAACCCTGACACTGACGGGACAAGTCAGAACTTAGACTGACTCAGCGTTTATCAGGACAAACGAGACGCAACAGGTTCAAGAAAACGTGACTTAATTACCAGCTAGTCTGTGCACGAGGGCCTAAAAATAATGGATGGATGGATTTAAAAATAATGGATGAATGAATGGGATGGATGGATGATGGATGGATGAATGGATGGATGATGTGTGCGTGTGTACCGGTGTTGTGCAGCAGTTCCTGCAGACCCTGGGAGAAGAGCAGGTTCCTCAGCCGGTCCACCTCAGCCTTCAGTTCTCGGACCAGTTTGGCGTTTGGATCCTCGTTGATGACGGCGTTGCAGCGGATCTGTTTGGCCCGGTCCGCGTACCTGGAACCAGAGCGGACCGGGTCAGGCCACAGAACCACACTCAGAACCAGATTAAATGGGATTATCAGAGGTCACCTCAGGGTGCTCAGCGTTTCTTCATAGTTGATGTCAGCAGGACTCAAAGCAGCGATCATGGCCGTCCGAGAGTTTCCTCCTGACAGATTGAATCAGATTATTGAATCAGATTATTGAATCAGATTATTGAATCAGATTATTGAATCAGATAATTGAATCAGATTATTGAATCAGATTATTGAATCAGATTATTGAATCAGATTATTGAATCAGATTATTGAATCAGATTATTGAATCAGATTATTGAATCAGATTATTATAATCTGAAGCTCTGGTCACAGCAGTGTACCCAGGTTCTCCTTCAGCAGCCAGGTGAGGACAGAGTCTCTGTAGGGGATGAAGTCGCTCCTCCTCTTCTTCTTGTTGCTCTGCTGCAGGTGACACAGAACCGCTCAGTTTCCTCACAGAACCCTAATCTGAATGCTTAAGGTGGGGTGACATGATTTTTTACTATGCATAAAACTGCTCAAAATATATATATTTTATCATTTAAATATGTTCGTTTTTGCAAACAAAAGGATAAATGACTTTAATTTTGCTTTAAAAGTGATTTAGAACTTCAAGCCGTGTTTAATCATGGGAAATCCGATTACACACGAACGCACCATCTGTGACGTAGCACCGGGCAGAGCTCTGGGCTTGTCACAGTGCGCGTGTGAGCAGCTCGACATGAAGGTAAGTCTGATACAGCATCAGACCTAAATTAGATCCTGTTGTTTCTTGTTCCATCACCCAAACTATTTTCTGCTTCCCAAAATGAAGACAAATAGCTCAAATCTTCACATAGATTGATAAATTCATCTGGTTTTAAATTGTCCGCTATTAAAGAGACCAGAGCCTCTGCCTCTCACTCTGCACTACGTCACAGATGGTGCGTTCGTGTGTAATCGGATTTCCCATGATTAAACACGGCTTGAAGTTCAAAATCACTTTTAAAGCAAAATTAAAGTGATTTATCATTTTGTTTGCAAAAACGAACATATTTAAATGATAATATATATATTTTGAGCAATTTTATGAATAGTAGAAAAATCATGTCAGTGGACCTTTCAGTCTCTTAATCTGGATTACAAACCATTTCAGCCAGCGCCGAGATCACTTTGCCCAGCGTGGTCAGAGATTTGTTGATGTTCGCTCCCTCCTGCACAAAAACAACAACAACAACAAAGATGGAGCTTCACACTGAGAGCTGAACGCCTGCTGAAACATGCTGAAGTAAAACAACAACAACAACAACAACAACACAATATCCTGATGCATGCTCAATAATCAGAAACAATAAGATCGGCAGAAAAAACACAAAATAATCTCAAATGAGCAAAATTTACAAAGAACAGAACATTTGGAATAAAAGAGATTTCATCTCCTGCATTTTGGTGTATTTGAACCGATTGTTAAACAACATCTGGAAACATCTGTAACCATCTGATTAAAGTCAGGTCTCTTTTGACGAGGCTCAACGAGACCAACAACTTGTAAAAATAAAGGTTGAATTGAAATTACTATTTTAGAGACAACACACACACACACGTGTGCACGCACGCACACACACACACACATACACACACACACACTTTACAGTCCGACTTGAACCTTGTTCTGCTCCAGTCTCTGTGGTCCAGCTCAGAACAATCATATATTTATTGTAGATAATAAATTGTTTATTGTCCATCCATCCATTTTCTTCCGCTTATCCGGGGTCGGGTCGCGGGGGTAGCAGCCTAAGTAGGGAGGCCCAGACTTCCCTCTCCCCAGCCACTTGGAGCAGCTCCTCTGGGGGAATCCCAAGGCGTTCCCAGGCCAGCCGAGAAACATAGTCCCTCCAGCGCGTCCTGGGTCTTCCTCTGGGTCTCCTCCCGGTGGGACATGCCCGGAACACCTCACCAGGGAGGCGTCCAGGAGGCATCCTAACCAGATGCCCGAGCCACCTCAACTGGCTCCTCTCGATGTGGAGAAGCAGCGGCTCTACTCCGAGTCCCTCCCGGATGACTGAGCTTCTCACCCTATCTCTAAGGGAGAGTCCAGCCACCCTGCGGAGAAAACTCATTTCAGCCGCTTGTATCCGAGATCTTGTTCTTTCGGTCATAACCCAAAGCTCATGACCATAGATGAGGGTGGGAACGTAGATCGATCGGTAAATTGAGAGCTTTGCCTTTTGACTCAGCTCTCTCTTCACCACGACAGACCGGTACAGCGCCCGCTTCACTGCGGACGCTGCACCTATCCGCCTATCGATCTCACGCTCCAGTTTTCCCTCATTCGTGAACAAGATCCCGAGATACTTAA
>JBBPBX010055807.1:0-22978 GCA_038048925.1 Garcialebias charrua
TGAAATAGCAACAACAGCAGTTTACTTACTTTATTACATTTTATTTGTAGATTACACCTGCTTTAGTTTACAACATTTTACAAAGTTCAAGTGACTGACATAAAGTGTAAGTATTTCATGTCAGTTAAACCTAAAAAAATTGTACTGGTCTTTGAGATTTATTTATTCATTTATTTATTTATTTATTTTTGAACATGGCAGTTGTTGTTTTTTTAATTCATGTGTAAAACATTTGAATATGGAAAAACTGTGTCAGCACGGAGAGATGCTATTTGATTGGCAGATTGAGGTGCACATAGATGTATTAATTACACAGCTGTGCAATAGCAAACAAGTAAACTTGTGACATTGAAAAAAAAAAACTTTGCTTTTAAAGAAGATACGTTGTTATCATGCTGTATAGTAGACTGATATCTTCCAGTACCTTTAGACATTTTGTGACTATGAGGAGCAATACAATGCAGCTCCTGATTTGCAGAAACCTATGGTACACTGAATATTGTTTTCCTTTAAATTGTCGTTAAGATTTCCCAAGAGAAGCAAGCAAACGCGCTCAAAAATGAGGCTCTGCGCATGTGCGATGTATGTGTGTGTGTTCTGAGCATGCGCGTCAGTGTTGCCAGGTGAGAAATGTAGGATTATCGTACTAGAGCCCTAAAATTATTGTATTTTGAGGGAAATTATCATACACCCGTCATAAACAAAATAAAAAGTATGCTCTATAGTCACTCTGTTGTTGAATAGCGTCTAACAGGCACTCACAGCTTTGTGGCGTCAGTACTGGTGGGAACCATGGACAATAATACGTATTAATGTCTGGTGGCAACTAATGAGCCCACGCGCACACAGCAAGATCCAGTTTGTGTGTTCGCCAAAACTTCAAAAAGGCCGCCCGGACTTCCGGTTGAATGGCGGTGGGATAAGTTGTGTTTAGGTGCGCTCCTGCGGAACTGGCCTGTTTTCCAACTAATGCCTGGCACTTTCTTCCGATTTTGACCGCAAACAATAGACAACTTACACATTCTACGCATATCTCCTGTTCGATCGCCAAAATGCCACCAAAGCCTGCTAAAGAAGCTAAAGGAGTAAGTTCGATCCAAGCTCACCTGCGGCCTACTCCTCGTGGCGGAACCTCGAGCTATCCTGGGTCACCTCCTCCGTCTGATGCAGCAGCTACCGCTGCAGTTTGTGACGTCGGCAGCCTCAAACAGGAGCTGCTGGTGGCTCTCCGAGAGGACTTTGCTGCTATAATTAAAGCAGAATTCCAAGCCGCTCTGGGTGAAAGTCTCTTGTCGATCAACGCCGAGCTGTTAGCCCTCAAAAAGGAGCTATCATCGGGGCTAGCTACAGTGCAGGAGAACTTCACGGGGCTAAAGCTAACGGTAGCAGAGGTGGAAAAGTCAGTCTCTACCTGCACAGATGACATCGTTAGCCTCCAGAAAAAAGTCGAGACCCTCACGAAGACGGTGGCACAGCTGGAGGATAAATGTGACGATTTTGAATCCCGGTCCCGACGTCAGAACATCCGGATTATCGGTGTCCCGGAGGATGACCCTTCATCGGCTACGACGGCTGCGGTCTCCCGGATGCTAAAGGAGGCCTTCGGCTTCGAGGAGGACCCGCTGCTGGACCACGCTCACCGCATCCCAGTACCCAAACCGAAGGCAGGCGAGCGGCCCCGTCCAATTGTGGCTAAGCTACACTACCACACGGACTGTGTGAAAATCCTGGCGAAGGCGAAGGAGCAGCAGCAGATCAAAGTGAACGGTACAAATATCTTTGTGTTCCCCGACTACACTGCCAGAACGGCTCGCGCGCGGGCCGCCTTCACTGATTGTCGCCGTAGACTTCGCAACGTCCAGGGTGTTCGGTTCGGCCTGCTCCACCCGGCCCGGCTGAAGATCACGCATGAGGGAACCACACGAGTGTTCACGTCCCCTGAAGAGGCGAGTGTGTACATCGAGTCGATTGCAAAATGAGAAATATAATTAGTGTACTTTGTTTTACACTCAGGGAATGTCAGTATTATTAGTCATTATTATTATTATTATTATTATTATTATTAACGTTTAAAAATATAATCAGAGTGCTCTGTTTACACTCAAGGATTTAATGGGTAGCAATAATAATCAGTGTGCCTTTTCTTTCATGCTCAGGGAACGTTATTATTATTAGTTATTATTATTATTATTATTATTCATGTTTAAAAATATAATCAGAGTGCTCTGCTTACACTCACGGATTTAATGGGTAGAAATAATAATCAGTGTGCTTTTTTTTTTCTTCTCATACTCAGGGAACGTCAGTATTATTAGTTACTATTATTATTATTATTATTCATGTTTTAAAAATATAATCAGAGTGCTCTGTTTACACTCACGGATTTAATGGGTAGAAATAATAATCAGTGTGCTTTTTCTTTCATACCCAGAGAACGTTAGTATTATTAGTTATTAGTTAGTCATTCGTGTTTAAAAACATAATTAGAGTGCTTTGTTTACATTCACGGATTTAATGTTTAGAAATATAATTAGCCAGCTTTTTTTTTTCTTTCTTCTTTTATTTTTTTTAAATTTTTTATTTTATTTTTTTTTTCTCTCATAGCCGGGGAACGTTAGTATTATTAGTTATTATTGCTATTCATGCTTAGAAATATAATTAGTGTGTTTTGTTTGCATCCACGGATTTAATGTTTATAATTATAATTACTGTGTATTGTTTGCATTCACGGTTTTAATGTTTAGAATTATAATCAATGTGTTTTATTTACATTTAGGGATTTAATGTTTTGGATTATATGGTGGGCTTTGGTTCGCATTTGGGGAATGTTATTACTATTAGTTATTATTATTAACAATCACTGCTTTTTTAGTTGTTGTTTTTTTTTGTTTGTTTTTTAAAGAGTTCTTGCTCTTCCAGATTAGTGCCTATTACATATTTTAAATTTTCTTTTCATTTAGCTAGTTCTGTGGGAGTCACCTGGTACAGGTTGTGATGTGGTGCCATTTGACCGTAAGGACAAGTTTTCTAGTGACTCCTGTTGGAGTCTGCACAGTCCCTTCATCTGGGGAAGGGCCAAGTGCGAGGGGGGGGGGGTTCTTTTTTTTTTTTTTTTTTTTTCTCCTGGGGTGGGGGCGGGGATTGGGAAGGATGGCAATATTTTACAACCCTTATTATGAACAACAGGTCACATGGCTGTTGATTTGAAAGCTTCCTCGACATCATCTGCTGTCAGATTCCTAAGCTGGAATGTTAAAGGTCTTAACAATCCGGTGAAACGGTCTAAAATATATTCTCATATGAAACGCCTGAATCCAGATGTAATATTCCTACAGGAAACACATTTGCAAAATTCAAATCAGGTCAGGCTTAAATATCCATGGATTGGGGAGATTTACCACTCGAGCTTCAACTCAAAAGCCAGAGGAGTTGCCATACTATTTAATAAGAATATTCATTTTACAGCATCAAAAATAATGAAGGATACAAATGGCAGATTTCTTATAATCGCGGGCTCTCTGTTCCATACTCCCGTTTTATTAGTGAACATTTATGCACCAAACTTTGATAACCCAGACTTTATAAACAATTTAGTAAGCACACTTCCATATCTTGACACTCATCTGTTAATTTTAGCTGGGGACCTGAACTGTGTTATGAACACATCATTAGATCGCTCTTCGTCTAGGCCCTGCACACAGTCTAATATGTCTAAATCTATTTTGGATTTTATGTCCCAAAATGGATATGTAGATCCATGGAGGGCACAGAATCCACTAACAAGGACCTATTCTTTTTACTCGCAGGTGCACCAATCCTATTCCCGTATAGATTATTTTTTTGTTGACAGCTCTTTAATGCAGAGAGTCACTTCTTCTGAATACTATCCGATTGTTATCTCAGACCATTCTCCTCTAAGCATTGATATAAACTTTATAAATAAACCCCGTTCTAGTCCTCGTTGGAGATTTAATAGTCTCCTGTTATCAGATGAGCCATTTAATAAATTCATCTTATCAGCAATTGACGATTTCCTAATGTTCAATAAGAGCGATACAATCTCTCCCTCACTATTATGGGAAACATTAAAAGCCTATATTCGTGGTCAGATTATTTCTTTTTCAGCTAATGTCAATAAAAATCTACGCACTAAGATATCAGAAATATCAACAAAAATTCAGAATATTGACAGGCAAAATGCCGTTAATCCGTCACACGATTTGCTGAAACAGCGACAGGATCTTCAAATGGAACTTGATCTTTTAACAACATCTGATGCGGAGCGTCTCTTAATCCGATCTCGAGCCACTTATTATGAGCATGGGGAAAAACCAAGTAGACTTTTGGCACATCAACTGAAACGAAAGGCTAGCTCTCACACAATATCGCAAATCAAGGATCGATCGGGCAACCTTGTCTCAGACCCTGTCTCCATTAGTGACACCTTTAAAAAATTCTACAGCGATCTGTATAAATCAGAACTACAAGCAGACTCAAACGAGCTACTCGCCTTTCTTCAGAATATTGACATTCCTAGGATAGACAAATTGATTTCTGACCAACTTGAGGCTCCCATTAAATTAGAAGAAATATTAGAGTCAATTAAGAATATGCAAAGTGGTAAAACACCTGGCTCGGATGGTTTCTCTGCCGAATTTTTCAAAAAATTTAAAGATAAGATAGCCCCTCTTCTTCTCGAGGTTTATAATGAGTCATTCGGGCGTGGCCTGCTACCTCCCACCTTGACTCAAGCTTCAATCTCTCTCCTGTTAAAGAAGGATAAAGATCCTACTGCTTGCGAGTCTTATAGACCCCTTTCACTCTTGAATGTGGATTTTAAGATTTTGTCCAAAATACTCGCAACTCGGCTTGAGACAGTTCTCCCTCTGATTATCTCACAAGAACAAAATGGATTCATCAAAGGTCGCCAGTTGTTTTTTAATACCCGTACAATATTGAACACAATTTTTTCAACTCATTCCCCCAAGTCTCCTGAAGTAATCATTTCTCTTGACGCCGAGAAAGCTTTTGACCGAGTAGAATGGGAGTATCTCTTTGCCGCTCTTAATAGGTTTGGTTTTGGAGAGAGGTTTGTGTCCTGGATCAAACTACTTTATACATCTCCTCAAGCATGTATTCTTACTAATTCCATCCAATCTGATTATTTTTCGGTGGGGCGTGGTACTAGACAGGGTTGCCCCCTTTCCCCCCTCTTGTTTGCGTTAGCCATTGAGCCTCTTTCTGTTGCCCTAAGATCCCTTTCTTCTTTTCACGGAATCGTCCGCTCTGGCATCGAGCTTAAACTGTCCTTATATGCAGATGACCTTCTCCTGTATGTTTCTGACCCATTATGTAGCCTTCCCCCAATTTTAAATACTCTGGAAAAATTTGGATCGTATTCCGGCTATAAAATTAATCCACTTAAAACCGAATGCTACCCAGTGAATTCATTAGCTTTAAAGCTTAAGCCTTCTGATATCCCTTTTAGGCTCAGTCCCTCGGGGTTTAGATATTTGGGAATTAATATTACACGTACTCTGCCCTCGATGTTTTCTCAGAATTATACCCCACTAGTCTCCCAAATTGCATCAGACCTTCAGAGGTGGAACTCTCTCCCTCTTTCACTAATAGGCAGGATTAATATTATCAAAATGAATGTGCTACCTAGACTTCTGTTTTTATATCAAAACATCCCTCTGTTTCTGCCCAAACAGTTCTTCAGGTCCCTGGATCAGATGGTCTCTTCCTTTTTGTGGAATGGAAAGGCCCCCAGAATGAGACTTTCTTTATTACAACAGTTCACCACAAATGGTGGTCTTTCTCTACCCAATTTTACAATGTATTACTGGTCCTCGCATATTCATAAACTGAATTATTGGTTAAATTCACCGGATCTGATTTGGTGCAAACTTGAAGTTCAATCGATTTCTACATCTTTTTCACCTGCCTCAATTATTTATTCATCATTACCAATTAAACTATCCTCTGTTACTACAAATCCTATAGTGCTTTCCACACTCAGGATCTGGTCACAATTTAGGTCCCATTTTAAATTTGTATTACCATCTAATAAAATGCCGTTATTAAAGAATCACATTTTCTCTCCAGCATCTACTAATGCTGCCTATAGAATTTGGCATGAGAGAGGTATTAGAACAATGAGAGACCTTTACGAAGATGGTTTGTTCCTTAGTTTTTCAGAATTGTCTTCTAAATTTAATCTACCCACTTCACATTTGTTTCTTTATTTCCAAATTAGACATTGCGTTTCATCACGGTTTCCAAATTTTCCAACTTTGCCTAATGACCCACCATGGGTCGAATTCCTAGCTTTGAAGCCTAATCTGAAATCTCCTCTTTCTATTATTTATGGAAAACTTATGGCAATTGAGGCCGACTCATCAGGTAAAACCAGAACTGCATGGGAACGGGAATTGGGTGTTGAACTGTCAGAGTCATGGTGGGATAAAGTTATTCTCAGCATACGCCAGAGTACACCATGTGCCAGACTACAATTAATACAGTTTAAAGTAATAAATAGAGTACATTTTTCAAAGTCCCGTCTATCAAAAATTTTCCCTTCAATTTCAGATCAATGTGATAGATGTCAGGCCTCACCTTGCAACTTAAGTCATATGTTCTTCTTCTGCCCAAAATTACAAGGGTTCTGGAAATACTTCTTCTCCATACTCTCAGGAGTTTTTAAGATCCAGATTCAGAATGATCCACTTATTGCCATTTTTGGAGTTCCAGGGACCACACTTAACCTATCCCGCCAGCAGAGGGAGGTCCTAGCCTTCTGTTCTCTCCTTGCCAGGCGCTGTATTTTGCTCGCGTGGAAATCTCCCACACCTCCATCCACATCGCAATGGCTTAACACCGTAAGATCATTCTTGAAAATAGAAAAAATTTCATTAACAGTGAAAGGTAGTTCTGAAAAATTTACTTATAAATGGGCACCCTTTGTGTCATATGTAAAATCTTTGCCTTCACAACATACAGACTGATACCCTGATTCATGCTCAATGCACAGACTGATGGGACTAACTCATCACACTACCATGTGACTTAACTCTGAAGAATAAATGAATGGGTAAAACACTCGTTTCCTTTTAGTTTTTTGATGCCGTCCTATCCCCCCTCCTCCCCCCTTTTTTTATTTTTTTTAATTTTTATTTTTTATTTTTTTATTATTTATTATTTTTTTTTATTTATTTATTTTTTATTTTATTTTATTTTTATTTTTTTTTTGTTCATTTCGTCTTGTTTTTGGTTAGGTTAGTGGGGTGTGATATGTTTGGTTGTGGGAGGGGGAAGGGAGGGGAGGGGAGAAAAGGGGAGAAAAGAAAATTTTATTTGGAGAAGTCATGTAAGTTTCGTAAAATATATGTATTGTTAATTGTTGTATGTTCTCCTGATAAATAAAAAATTAAAAAAAAAAAAAAAGGCCGCCCGCAGGTGCAGGCAGTACCGGTGTGGGAGCTCTGTGAAGGGGATTTCCACCATTCCGTCCGCTTAAACCGACCAATAGCAAGACAGAAGACTTCTGCTTGACCAGACACTCTCATACAGCAGCACACTCAAACAAACAAACAAAAAATTTTTTTTAATGAAAATAATAATACTGTAATAATAATAAAAATAAAATTATGATAATAATAAAAAAAAGCATCTCACTCAAACTAACGCCAAAGGGTTTTATCACAGAATAAATCCCCCAAAATTCTAATATTGGATGATATGTTGTTTAAGTGATTTTCTTATTACCGTATTTTCCACCGTACATGTCGCATCAGTCCAATTATGTCCAATAAAGTGGAAAAATCTATGAACTTCTCGCACCGCCATATATGTCGCATCTATTATGCGTCACCGCTGACGCGTCGCGTAACACGTCAAGGCATCTTTATTTATAGAGCACAGTTAAAACAGATAAACTGCTATCAAGGTGCTTTATAAACAACATCACTGCAGACAACCCGGAAATGTGGGCCGGTGTTTTGCCAAAAATGGATTGGCTGCCAAATGGCCACAGGAGCGTACCCGGAAGTACTTTAACAAGATTAACACTTAAAAACAATTATTTGTTTGCTGAAAATTATAGCAAAGATGTGTCTTAGCTGAACTTTTCCTTAATACAGTAAATGCACATAATGGTCAAATCAGCTGAATTTAAAAAATCATGTTTAAAAAATTTAAACATGTTTAAAAAATACCGTACGGTAGTTTCACTGTCACAAGCGTGAACGAGCAGCGAGTGGAAACCGGGCATTTCTTTAAAATTTAACAAGCTAAACCCCTAAAAATATATATTTTGCTGACATTATAGTAAAGATGTGTCTGAGCTGCTTGGAATTGTTAAAAGTTTGAATGTAAAAATAACAGAAAAAAAGATAAATTTAACACTATTATGCTGTAAATGTAATTGTACTATTTTGTTTTCAGAATCACAGTTTTTCTTTGTTTTAAATACAGCGATAAGTAATTACGATGACAAAATGTTGTCTTTTTAACATATTGGTAATGTAAAAATAACAATAATAATTTGTTTTAGATTTTACAAAACACCCCTGTTACTTAAACATTGTTTTCCTGTATTTCAATTTACAAAATATTTCTGTCAGCATTTTACAGACATTTACTGTTAAATTCACGGACATTTTTTACAGTGTAGATTTATTTGTCTGTGATAAAAACGGTTCGTTTCTCACTTCCTGCGGTTTGTGACATCACAAACCGCAGCCAATCTGCCACAACCCACCCCAACATGAGTCCAGCCCCTCACCTAGCAACCCCTGGTTAGGCTCAACCCACTTCTGTATTAAACACATGACTGTTGTTTTTCATGATTTCATCTCATCTTTTGTTTATATGTTCTTAATTTCATGTGTACAGCAAACCCTCGAGTTACGTCAGGGATTGAGACCTACGGGTGTGACTTAGGTCGATGTTGTCGTACCTCGCGGACCAAAAACACGTCCCTGTCGTAGGTCCGCGTTTCTGACATAGGTCGCGGCTATACCGCTAACGGAGCGCCGCACACATATTTAACGGCATGAGACTGAACAAGCAGACATACTAGGCCATAAACATGCACAGAACTTTACATGTACAGTAAATGAATACTGTACAATAAATAAAAAATATAATGTCTTACTTTGAGCTGGTCAAAGCCTGCCTTCGTCTTTTAGCATCAGCTCGCACCCGTCCGAGCTCCCCCAGCTTCCTTACGCTCCACACGCACACACGTGGTCAAAACTGTTTAAAAGAAGGACTGTTAGCTTCTTAACTTCATACATTTGGAGCCAGAAAAAAAAAACTTACTGAAAGCCGTTTCTCCGCGATGTTCCTCCATCCAAAACAAGCTGCTCGGGGTTAGCTACGGTTAGGCCCCGCCATTAGCAGCAATGGTTAGCATGTCAGTTCATTCAAAAAGGCTGTCGGCTTTGTATCTCCGCGTTAAGCCTGAAATACACCTGAGCGTCCTCAGGTACGCCACTCTACGCGCGCATTTTGTGCACATGTGTTTTGCTGCTATACTTCAGAAACTATCAGCTTTCAAACGCTCGCGTTCTCCTTGTTGTAATATGAGCAGCTGCGCACGGAGGGGACTCAACTGAGCTCGCTGATTGGTCACTTGCTGACACGCCTACTGAAATGATTGACAGCTTTCAGTCAGCTCATGTAGCTCGCTGAAGACCGCGGCGGTGTTCATGCGGTGTTTCTACTATATATGTTATAAAAAGTTCTCTCAGAAATAAAAATAATAACAGGGAGTGCTTTTCCTGCAGCACACAGCCCACCAGGGATATTTAAAACATTGCGCACCCAGGTAGGACCTGAATTCATTCATTTCATTCATGGAGTGAACGGAGGAAGAAGTGATTACTTGACTTTAGGCAAAAAAACAAAAGAAAAGGCCCGATCAGCGATAAAGAAGGGGAATTTATTTCATTTGTGTAACATACAAAACAGTCCGGCGCCGGGGAAGTTTATGGTCAGACACCGCGCATCGCGCACGCGGACGTAAAAAAAAAGCTTTGCGCGTACATGCCCTGAGGGGCTACGCGGGGCTACGCTTTTGCCTTGGCGTACGTACGTTGCGTATAGGCGTATCGTGAGAACGCTCGAGTGTATCTCGCCCTTCAGCTCGGTGTCCCCCGACATCTTAGGCTGCCAGGCGGACATTTGCGGCGAGCTCCCGGCCGCAGATGGCCCCTCCGCGGCATGTCGGCTCGGTGTCTTCGCCTGTGTTAGCTGCTCTGTTAGCTGCTGTCGTTAGCATGTCGGGCGGCGTTGTGGGAGCGATCGCGGGGCGATCCGCGGCTGCTCCTCCGGGCCTGAGACGTCCACAGAGTTGACCGAGTGTTTCCAGCTAATTTATCCGTATGAGGCAACCCTGATCGGACACACGGTCCTCTAGAGCCAGCTGACAGGAGCCTCTATTGTGGAGCTCCATTGACCGGACTTGACAATTGTAAAATGGCGACCGGAAACGACCGGAAGTTGCGTAAATACGATAAAATTGTAATAAAAACATAATATTAATAATTATACTTTATTTATAAAGCCATTTAAAACAACCACAGCTGCAACAAAGTGCTGTACACATGAAATTAATAACATTTAAACACAAAAAAAATAATAATAATAAATTTTTTTAATCATATTTTTATTAAATATGATAAAATCGTAAGTCTGAGTTGCCGTAGGTCGCGGGTGTCGTACCTCGAGGGTTTCCTGTACAGCACTTTGTTGCAGCTGTGTTTTTTTTAAATGGCTTTATAAATAAAGTATAATTGTTATTTTTATGTTTTAGTTCAATTTTTAGTGTATTTGCGATCGCTCCCAACGCGCAGCCGGCAAAAATTAAACGAGCGGACCCCCGGCGTAGGGACCGGCGGCAACGGGACCCTCTTCTGGCGCGATGGAGCGGAGCTTCAACTGTACAGCCTCGCTGCAGCCTCGCAGCAGCGAGGACCTTCTCCTTACGGATTAATTTACGGGAGACACTTGGTGAACTTTGTGTTGTCTTGACTGGAACAGCGATAACTCCCAAAATCTCCGCGTGCAACGAGCGGAGCTGGCGAACACCGGAAGAGGAACAAGCTAACATTAGCATCGGATTCGGGTGGTCTAATGCTAAAAGGAGCAGCAAATTGCGGCGCGCTCAGACGGGTTTCGGTAAGTTATCTTAAAGTCCAACACCCACCATGTTTTCAAATTGCATCGCCATTAATATTTATTAGTTTATTTAAAAATAATACAGGAGCGATTACTTATATTGTGGAGAAATAACGCTAAATGTGTTATTTCATGATTTATAGCAGATTTTAGCATGCAGCTCCGGGAAAATCTGCCCCTCTCCATATATGGGCATTCACAAGGGCATTCACGTCACCAAAGTGACGCCTTGGAGTTACAGGCGAGCGAGGAAAAGAAAAAGGAAGCATTTTTAAATATTCCCTAAAGCTGCCTGTGTTGATTAATCCTGCTGTCGCTCACTCATGTCTATCATATTCTGAGCGAGCATCCACTTAGACATACTAGTTTAATTCGTTTGATCGCGACAAATTCATTCATTTCCGCATCGACTTTTTATTCTCTCCCCCCGTGACCAGAAAGGCAGCCAGCCGCTCAGCTGAGCTCTGCGCGCGCGCGTGCTTCCCGACCCGTGCTCCCCGCAACAAGGCTGACGAGAGCAAATACAGTACATACACTCGAGGGAGCAAATTACACCGGCACGAGGAACTTCAAAGGTGACCAGCGGAACGAGGAGCCAGAGACGCGCGCGGCTCGCGGCTCGCTCCTCTGGGCAGAATGAATGAGAGCAGCAAAAGGTCCGCAGCGGTGTTATAAAATAAATAATAAATAAAATCAGAGCGCTGGTCCATATACACACAAATGCACCAGGAAATATGCAGTTTTAACTACCACTCGCTCTCATAAACCTCCATGGAAACTCACTCCTACCTTCTGCCTTCTGGGTGGAGATCGATGTAACAAAAGTCACATGACCCTTCGGGACTCTTCGGCCAGGTTTCCGGATTCATTCGGGAGTGTTTTTTATTTTATTTTTTTTTTTAACCCTCGCCTGGCCCAAATGCAAAAATGAAAATAGACCTAATAATAAATTACAGTAATTGTACAATATGGTGAATTGTTAGTGTCATGGTGGGTGTTGTCCTTTAAGCTAGCACTAACAGTAAGTCAAATGAGTAATAAAAAAAGAGCTAATTTTAAAACAACAACACATTACAGATACTGGCTGTTACAGAGGGCGTAAACAGATCGTTGAAGGGCGTGGACTTCAGAACTTGTATCAGAAACCGGTCGTTCAAAACGAAAGTTAAAAATGGCAGAATTAAAAAGGGTATAATTAATTATCTAAGAATTATTTTGTGTATTAAAATGAATTAATATTGTCAAGATAGCACACAGACATAACATAAAATTTTTAAAGACCTATATGTGGTCCCCTTTAAAAACACGATAAACAAAACTGTGCTCACAAAGGCTCTTTATTGGGTAAGCAAACATAAAAAGGAGATTAATGCTGTTCAAAATTAGAAATGTTCCAAAATATGGTTCAGATGTAAATTGTGTCGTCACAATATGTGCAAATTGTCTCAGTAGAAGTTGTTTCCTCTTGTCATGATTCCATCCTGTCTTTTCTCCTTGCTGCAGCTGACAATTCTCTGAATGCTTTAATAAGAAAGTTTACAATAAGACTTTGTAGAAAATTGCAAACCTTGTGTGAAGTGCAGCAGCTCAAGGCATGAAATTAGGCACACCTAGATTTTGTGTTGACCATGGTAAGCCATAGGTGAAATACAATTTTATGAACTTATGATGATTTTATAACATGCTAACAGCTCAAAAGTGAAAATACATATCTGCTTGAACAAACTTAGATGAGGTGTGTTTCTTGTTTGATGTGTCACTAATGAAGACATGGACGTTAAAATATATCTTATTGAGCTGAAACTGTGGCCAGTGGCCAACAAGGGTAGGCATATTCTGGCAGATCCTGATCACCCACTCCACGGTGAGTTCAGGTTGCTTCCATCTGCAGGTGTCTGCTGCCCAAATATAGAACGAACAGACTGAAAAACTCATTCATCCCTGTAGTGATCAGGCTTCTCAATGAACAATGATTTCATGTGGTGTTATTTTGATGTCTCAATGTCTTGTCTACTATGGATGTTTTGTTTGCCTACTGACTGTGAAACAAATTGCCCCTTGGGTATAATAAAGATTCTTGAACTTTAACTGAACTGTTTGAGACTACAGTATTTTACAACTCAGAATCGACCCAATACATGTATTGTGAAAAATACCCAACATTTCAGTTGCATTCACATTAAAGTTTTGCGTATTTGCAACTACAGTAAGTAACATTTGAGTTGAGCGGACAAATTTTCTGAAGCCAGGTTTTGAAAAATACAATTTACAAAACTATATTCTATATTCAATATTTAGTTGCACACTTCCTCCCACATCCAGCCCACCTCCTTTGGCATTGTGTTCACTTTAGCAGTCACCTACACCTTTTTGATTCAGTCTACTGGAGTACACTTTTGAAATAAAGATAGACAGAGTTAGACTAGTTTTTTATTATTATTATTATTTTTAATAACAAATGTGTATACAGCAAACCCCCTACTTACGACTCCATCGACCTACGAACAACGGGACCTACGAACGTATCATATTTAATAAAAATATGAAATTACTGTATTAAAAAAAAATTTTTTTTTTTTTGTGTGTTTAAATGTTCTTAATTTCATGTGTACATCACTTTGTTGCAGCTGTGGTTGTTTTAAAGGCTTTATAAATAATAATTATGATAAAAATGATCATTTCTGATCATTTTTGAGCAATCTTGGGCAGCAGGAAGTAGGTCTTCAGTTTACACGGTCACAAATTAATGTAGAACACCGGACGCCATTTTAGGTTCAGTCACGGGGGTCTCCGGTCACAAATTAATGTAGAACACCGGACGCCATTTTAGGTTAGCTGCCGGGAGCTGGCCTGACCAGGATCGCATCATATGGATTAATTACTAGCTGGAATCGCTCTGTGGACGTCTCAGGCTGGAAGAGCAGCTGCAGATTGATCGCCGATCGCGCCGCCGCTCCAACACCAGCTCATGGCCTGGCTAGCAGAAGCTAGCCAGCTAGCTAACACAGGCCTTGAGCAGCTGCCGTGGTTAGCTCGCCTGCCGCCGCGCTGCTCGGCCCGACAACAATCAACGCATGGCAACCTAAGATGTCGGCTTTGACCATCTCAAAGTAAGAAAATATATTTTTATTTATTCTGTAAATGTGAATAACTGGACGCTAATTTCACCCCCTAGCTACGGCAGAATCGAGCTGCGAACCGTTCTTATCTCCCTAACTCGTTTGTAACTAGGGGGCTACCTGTAATTAGTTTTTCGACTTGCACGTTTTAAGTCAGGCAGCACGGTGGCACAGTTGGTAGAGCTGCTGCTTCTCAGCGAGCAGGTCACACTGGTTCAATTCCCACCGAGGATCTTTCTTTGTAGAGTTTGCATGTTCTCTCTGTGCATGTGTGGGTTTTCCCCGGGTACTCCAGTTTCATCCCACAGACCAAAAACTTGCATGTTAGGCTGATTGATAACTAACATGTTCCTAGGTGTGAGTGAGTGTGAATGGTTGTTTGTCTCATTTTCTCCATGTGTCCCTGTGATGGACTGGCAACCTGTCCAGGGTGTACCCCCACCACAATGATAGCTGCACATGGGCACGTAGGGCTGGGCGGTACGGGCCAAAATTAATATCTCGATATTTTAAGAAAAATGTCAATATACGATAAATATCTCAATATTTTTTTTCTTTCCGTAAAGTAAAAACAAAAATATATTTCAGTCAAAGCTTTGTCCCAATTGTCACACAGGCACATTTATTAACAACAGCTGTAATTCAACAAAATAAAAATAAACGATTTACATATACAGTATTAAAGTTTGTTTTTTAGACATTTATTTACAAGTACTTGTATAAGTACAAGTTGTGCTTGTGCTAACAAAAATATATTTGATTCAAATCTTTGCCCCAGTTGTCACACAGGCACATTGGAGGTTCGCGCCCCGGCCACTACCCAGCTTGGGGTGTCTATGAGTGCACACCTATTTCTCCAGCTCCCCGGGCGCTTTCGGGCTGCTCACTGCACCACCTGGTAGGTGGTTGGGTTAAATGCAGAGACGAATTTCGTCTGTGTATGGGAACATACGCAGATGACAGGAATAGACATTATTATTATTATTATTATTAACAACATCTTTAACTATAAAATAAATGTCTAAATAGTTTATTTTTTTAGACATTCTCCTTCAGCTGTGCCGCCTTCACGTTAGCAAGCGTGTGTGTTGCAGCATTTAGGGGCTGCTTGTATTCAACGAGGGCGGAGGAGGGAGGAGGCTGCGTGAAGTTGGAAAGAACTACTATACACAGATTTTCAAGTCACAGTGGGAGGAGGTAGTGGCACATTAATAAAGCAGCAGCTTATCAAATCGCTAAAGACACGGTCCTTAGCGGCTAGCCACTAAGGTAAGGACTGTCTTTAGCGATATGATAAGCTGCTGCTTTATTAATGTGCCGCTCACACTGTTCCCCTCAGGCACAGCACGGCTAAATGAGTTTTGACCTGTGGTTTGTTCTGTCGGACCTGCAGCTTTACGCACCACTTATGCGTGTTTTAAATGGAGAAAAAGATTTGTAGTGCTGACCTTTAATTGGGATTCAGGACTTGTTTTCAGCATTGTCTACAGCAGGGCTCTGCAACCTGCGGCTCTGGAGCCACATGTAGCTCTTTGGTCTCTCTGCAGTGGCTCTTTCAGGCTTTGACCACAACTGACATAAAACTGAATTTTATTGTTTGTTATAACAACAAATAAAAGGGCTAGTTTAAGCAGTTTTCCTTTAATTAATTTAGCAAATATATTAATATTAGAAACATTACAAGGAGTTAAACATACCGTATTCGTCGGCATATAATACGCAGTTTTTTTGCTCATTTGAATGTCCTGCGTATTATACACCGAAGCATATTATCTATGGATTTTTTCCCATATTTTTAGACCCATTTTTCGCTCTGATATCGCTGTTTTTCATTTTGGGCAAAAAAATGGTGCAGTACCACTTTTGTCCGCTAGGGAGACACTTCCAGACCGTTTCTAGCTCATGTGTCCGAAAAAAGCCTCCTCTGGTCGGACTGACTCTGTCGCTGCCCGCCCCCTGCTCTGGATGTAGCTGCATTTAGCTGTGAGGTTAGCTGTTTTTGTTAGCAAGATACCGTAACTCATAAACCACACCGCAGATTTTTAAATCCAGCTGATTTCACATTTGGTTAAGCTCAGGAGCCCGTGTGCTATAAAGTCAGCTAAGAAATATATTTTTTAAGCGTTTATTTAGCTAAATTTAAAGAAAGAAAGCGTCCGACCCGCCTGAATGCAAATCGGCGAACTACTTTTTAAAATCCAGCTGATTTGAACATTTCGTTAGTTTTGTTAAGCTCAGGAGCCCGTTTGCTATAAAGTCAGCTAAGAAATATATTTTTTAAGCGTTTATTTAGCTAAATTTAAAGAAAGAAAGCGTCCGACCCGCCCGCCTGAATGCAAATCGGCGAACTACTTTTTAAAATCCAGCTGATTTGAACATTTCGTTAGTTTTGTTAAGCTCAGGAGCCCGTGTGCTATAAAGTCAGCTAAGAAATATATTTTTTAAGCGTTTATTTAGCTAAATTTAAAGAAAGAAAGCGTCCGACCCACCCGCCTGAATGCAAATCGGCGAACTACTTTTTTAAATCCAGCTGATTTGAACATTTCGTTAGTTTTGTTAAGCTCAGGAGCCTTTGTTAAGCTCAGGAGCCCATGTGCTATGAAGTCAGCTAAGAAATATATATTTTTAAGCGTTTATTTAGCTAAATTTAAAGAAAGAAAGCGTCCGACCCGCCTGAATGCAAATCGGCGAACTACTTTTTTTAATCCAGCTGATTTGAACATTTCGTTAGTTTTGTTAAGCTCAGGAGCCCGTGTGCTATAAAGTCAGCTAAGAAATATATATTTTTTAAGCGTTTATTTAGCTAAATTTAAAGAAAGAAAGCGTCCGACCCGCCTGAATGCAAATCGGCGAACTACTTTTTAAAATCCAGCTGATTTGAACATTTCGTTAGTTTTGTTAAGCTCAGGAGCCCGTGTGCTATAAAGTCAGCTAAGAAATATATTTTTTCTCGCAAAGAAATAATAGTTTTTACCGTGTTTTGTTGTAAATTCCTTCGGTGCTCGCCCGCTTCTGTGGCCGCCATTTTAAGCAGGGCAAATGAGGCGCTGACGCGTCGCGTAGCGGTGACGCATAATAGATGCGTATTAAACACCGAAGCGTATTATGTATGGTTTTTTCTGGTTTATTGGCAATAATTGGACAAAGCGAATTATATACAGGAGCGTTAAATACACCGACGAATACGGTACTCAGTTTCACTTTATGCTTTATGTCTTCAAAGTAGGATATGTAATTTTTCTACAATTAAAAAAATCACATAATAATGCATAGTAGGAATGCGCGATATAAACGGTACACGGTAGAAACGATAGACATTTAGCCTACGATAGAGATCTGTCTTCTACCGGCTAACCGCAGTAATGCTGTCTGATGTAAAATCAGAGTTGTCAGATTTAATCTTTACTTATTTTAGTTTAAAACTGTGCATAAGTGGTGTTGAAGTGTACAATCAGAGTTGTCAGAGTTAATTGTTACTTTTTTTGTGTTGAAAACTGTGCGTAAGTGGTGTTAAAGTCTTTTCTTCGAGAGCTAAGTAGCGACGCTATAAGCTAACTACGTCCGGCTTGCTGTAGTGTTGCCTTATTCGGATGCATGCGCAAAACGCTGTGTTCTGTTGAAAGTTTTTGTTTGCTTTTTGTCGAAAGTTAAAGTAAGCGTTGGTCAGCTTTAGAGAAACCTGCCCTCTGATCTGTGAACAGAACGCTGTGTTGTGTGATTTTCAGGGGCGTAACTTTAGGTCTAACATTGGGGGGGTTGTGATTAACAATAAACACGAAAAAATTGTACACGCTTCGGTGTTTAATACGCGTCATCTCCACGCGACGCGTCAGCTTTGTCCTGATCAAGATGGCGGCGACAGGACCCAGCTAGTACGAAGAACTTCACAAAGAAACACGGTAAAAACAATTATTTCTTTGCGAGAAAAAATATATTACTAAGCTGACTTTATAGAAGACGTGTTCTTGAGTTTAACGAAATGTTCAAATCAGCTGGATTTAAAAAAAAAAGTTCGCTGACTTTTATGCAGGCGCCAGGCGGGTCAAACCGGACGCTTTCTTTCTTTAAATTTAGCTAAATAAACGCTTAAAAATATACAGTATTTCTTCGCTGACTTATGGGTGATAGTAGACGTACTCCTGAGTTTAACGAAATGTTCAAATCAGCTGGATTTAAAAAAAAAAAGTTCGCTGATTTTTATGCAGGCGCCAGGCGGGTCAAACCGGAGCTTTCTTTCTTTAAATTTAGCTAAATAAACGCTTAAAAATATACAGTATTTCTTCGCTGACTTATGGGTGATAGTAGACGTACTCCTGAGTTTAACGAAATGTTCAAATCAGCTGGATTTAAAAAAAAAAAAGTTCGCTGATTTTTATGCAGGCGCCAGGCGGGTCAAACCGGAGCTTTCTTTCTTTAAATTTAGTTAAATAAACGCTTAAAAAATATATTTCTTACCTCACTACAGCAGACGGGCTCCTGAGCTGAACCAAATGTGAAATCAGCTGGATTTAAAAATCCGCGGTGTGGTTTATGAGTGGTATCTTGCAAACAAAAACAGCTACCTGTTCATCCATAGCAGGGAGCGGGCAGCCAGAGTAATCAGTCCGACCAAAGGAGGCCTTTTTCGGACACATGCATGTAGAAACTTCTGGGCAACTTCATGAGCAGCTCCGTGACTCACGTGACTTCCTGTAGCCGGTGGGATGGGTGATACCAAATTATTTGCAGGGGAGGGGGTCAGTCCTCAGGGAGTTTGCTTAAAAACATGCAGCAATTTTACTAAAAAATTTGAATGAATAAAGAAAATCAATTATTGATGTAAGATATGTATAATGACGAAATGATGTCATTTTATTGGGGGGGTTGAAATGACCGGATCAAATTATTGGGGGGGTCAAAACCCCCCCATCCCCCGTGTAAATTACGCCTATGGTGATTTTACTGCGAGACCCTCTGGTCAAAGCCACAGAGGAAACTGGTTGCCTTGTCAGCTCTCCTTAAAGCTGAAGGAGACGCCCTCTGGAGGGTTGGAGGGTGAAGTGTTTTTGGTGTAAAATGCTGCTCTGTTACTGTTAATTTCTTAAGTGACAATATTGGAAACTGTTAAGAGTTAACAACATATTCTTTAGTTTAAAACTTATGGCTAAAACTACACAAGATATATTTTGCACTGTTTTGCATTACAAGAAAGAAGCCTAATGCTTGAGTTGTTAATTATTTACAAACTCTGGACCTAGTAGTGAAATTTTCTTAAAGTTGCAGTATGTAGCTTTTTTTATAAACATATTTCTTCTCTCTGTCACTATTTTTTGACAGAGTAATGTTAAACAGGTAATCTTTGAGAAATACTATATTCCTCTGGCGTCTCCCGGTGGTTAAAATAGCATTTATAAAAACCAGAGCGGGCCGTGTTTGACCAGCCAATAAAAACAGAGTTATTTTCATGAACAAGCTTCCCGCTCCCGTCTCAAACAGTAGCTGTTTCAAGATGGCGGAGGTGGCGAGAGCTTCGGGTGCTCAAAGGATTGCAAAGCGATGCAGAGTTAGCAACTTTCCTGCTTGAAAAGTAAGTGTCTTTGCTTGAATCATGTGATAGCGCAAATGCCATGAAATTATCTACAACAGGCTAAAACCGTTTTCCGGCCTACAGCTGACGTGATGCTAATGGCAGCAGCTAACTCATTCAACCTCAGTATTGTTTTGATACGTACATTTAGTTATCCTAACTTATTGTATTGTGGATCAGCAAGCAGATATGATGAAAGTACTGTAACTGCGCTGTCTGTGTAAGAGAGGCATGATCACAACTAGCAATTAGCATATTGTCTGCAGATCATTTGGTGTTCATAATCTAAAAGTCTGTTAGTTGTACTACACAATATATGTTGTTGATGCATACATCTCAACCTCTTTGGACGTTTACCTGTATAAAGGGCCTCAAAAATTATTAAATTTTGGAATAAAATCTGTAAAACTTGCGGTGGGGTGGACGAGTTTGCTGCGGACATGAGCCTGCAGTGAAGCAGGATGAAAGGAGAGCATAAAAAGTTCAAATTTTACTTCTAGCAGCAGAACAGGATGGAAGATGGCTGTTTGATGCTATTTTTTAAATCATCCTAAATGCTTTGATATGTTAGATAAATTTGTCATTGTGTGATAAATGTGTTGAAAAGAATATCTGATTATTGTTTGAACTACATTATATGTTTTTATGCAGAGATGATGACTTTGGGGAAGGTCTCAGAAGTGAATTTGGGGAGACTCCCATTCAGGTTTTGGAAACAAGGTAAGTAAGGGGAAACTGTATTTATGTCAAGATTATTTTATGGTTTGCACTGCAACTAATATAACTGTGATCATAATATTATTACACAATTTTAAAATGTAGATGGTAAGGTTGTATGTCTAATATTGTTTATGAAATGTATTTCCACCAGATATTACGGTAGGCAGAAACAAAAACCAAAGTTTAATAGTTGTTTTTATATAATCCATCCATCCATCCATTTTCTTCCTCTTATCCGGGGTCGGGTCGCGGGGGTAGCAGCCTAAGTAGGGAGGCCCAGACTTCCCTCTCCCCAGCCACTTGGAGCAGCTCCTCTGGGGGAATCCCAAGGCGTTCCCAGGCCAGCCGAGAAACATAGTCCCTCCAGCGTCCTGGGTCTTCCTCTGGGTCTCCTCCCGGTGGGACGTGCCCGGAACACCTCACCAGGGAGGCGTCCAGGAGGCATCCTAACCAGATGCCCGAGCCACCTCAACTGGCTCCTCTCGATGTGGAGAAGCAGCGGCTCTACTCCGAGTCCCTCCCGGATGACTGAGCTTCTCACCCTATCTCTAAGGGAGAGTCCAGCCACCCTGCGGAGAAAACTCATTTCAGCCGCTTGTATCCGAGATCTCGTTCTTTCGGTCACAACCCAAAGCTCATGACCATAGATGAGGGTGGGAACGTAGATCGATCGGTAAATTGAGAGCTTTGCCTTTTGACTCAGCTCTCTCTTCACCACGACAGACCGGTACAGCGCCCGCTTCACTGCGGATGCTGCACCTATCCGCCTATCAATCTCACGCTCCAGTTTTTATATAATGTATTTCTTTATTGTTATGGCTTTTCTGTGCTGCAATTTTAGTGGACATAAAATTAGAATAATACAGATGCACAATATTGACAATAAATATCTTTGAAGCTTATTTTTTTTATTATTTTATTTTTCTAACCGCGTCACAGAAAATGTACAACTTTATAAATTTAAGAATTTTTAAAAAGATGACTTAATTAAAATTCTGTGTTCATGTATAACATACACTTGCACTGAACGTACGTATTTTAGTGCGTGTTAAAAATATGATTTTGTCTATACTTTCGAGTTAGTCTCATTAACTTTTATTGAGAGAATTTATTGTACTGGTTCCCAAGTACATGTTTCTTTATTTCATGATCAAACTTGATTATTGTTGCTTTAATAAAATATGTAATGTGTTTCCTCAGTATCAATGTTAGTTTGTTTTTTACGTTTATATTTTTTTTGTTTCAGTATGTCTTCGCTAGACATTCACGACGACAATGATGAAAGTGACTTGTTATTGCATGTTCTCTCCGTGCATGCGTGGGTTTTCTCCGGGTTCTCCGGTTTCCTCCCACAGTCCAAAAACATGCATGTTAGACTGATTGGTAACTCTAAATTGACCCTAGGTGTGAGTGAGACAGGTCTCTCTTGTAAATGAGTCCCCGTGGCTCAACGAGGCTAGCCTGTATAAATAAAGGTTGAATGAATGAATGTTCTTCTTCCTCAGGTTGTCAGCGCTGTCCTGTTGATGATGATGGTGGTGGTGGTCCCACAGACAGCAGCAAAGCCACACAGGAAGTCCTTTGAAGGTTTAGCAGAAGAAACGGTCCCTCTGCGTTTGGACCCAAACAATTTAGTTCCCAGCCTAAAAGTCAGTTCTTTGGCCAGCGACTCCATCTCACCGTGGACCTACAAGTGAGGCTTCAGCTCCTGTGTGTTGTCCTTCATGAAGCTCAGAGTCCTGTTAACAGTTTTTGTCTCCTCTCTGTCCTCAGCATCTCCAGGGATGACAACATGTTCCCTCATGCGCTGTCGCAGGCTCACTGTTTGCTCAAAACCTGCCTGGACCACCAAGGACTGGAGGACGGGGGCCTGGAGTCCCGTCCCATTCTGCATCAGGTGCTGGTTCTGAGGCGAGTCAAGACGCCAGGGCCAGGCACAGCTACCACTACCGCCTGGAGTCCAAACTCATCTCAGTGGGTTGCACCTGCGTGAGACCGAAGGTGATCAACCAGCACTGAGGACTGACCCATGGAGACCAGATGAAGACCATCTCCACGTGGGGTGTCCTCCAAAGATCTGTGGCAGGGTGTGGCCTTGGGGCAATTTCAATCCCAAAAATCCTCAATTAAAAGAAAAGAACTTTTAAACGAGTTGATGAAGTTTATCAATGAACCTTAATTTTTTTATTTATATATACTGTATATATATATATATATTCATTCATTCATTCAACCTTTATTTAGTCAGGTAAATCTCATTGAGCCTCGAGGGCTCATTTACAAAAGTGACCTGCTACTAACTAAAGAATGATGAACAGCAATGGTAGAATTTCTGTTCATCATTCTACATCATATATATATATATATATATATATATATATATATATAT
>JBBPBX010055808.1:0-13267 GCA_038048925.1 Garcialebias charrua
TGCCTTTGTAATCTGTTATGCATTTGATGCCCTTCCACATGCTCCGTGGGTCTTGTGAGGTGAACTATCCCTCAATCCTCTGTGCATATGTGGCCTTGGCCTTCTTAATGCTAGCAACCAGCTCTTTCCTGCTCTTTCTCAGTTCCTCTGTGTTTCCAGACTTGAAGGCAGTGTCCCTGGCTACCAGCAGGGTGCAGACCTCTTTATTTAACCAGGGTTTTGTGTTAGGGTAACATTTAACATATTTTTTTATGGATACATTTTCAGAGCATGTACTAATATAACCCAGAACTAAGCAAGCATAAAGTTCCAGATCCATTGAGCTCCCATCAGTCGCTGCCTCCCTGAAGACAGACTAGTTTGTATTCTCAAAACAGTCTCTCAGCATGGAGGTGCTACCTTGAAGCCAAACTTTTATCTCTCTTTGTTCCGGCTTAAAGCGTCTGAGTGGGGGAAGCTGTCCTGGGACCAAGATCAAAGAGTCGTGGTCAGAAGCCCCGAGCGGTGGGCGTGGCTTCGCCGTGTACGCCCTCTTCACATTCGTGTAGACTTGGTCAAGCGTTTTATTTCCTCTTGTTGCTGTGGAAACGTGCTGATTGAAGGTTGGGAGGGAGACCTGTAAATTCACGTATTGAAGTCACCTGAAACAATGAAGAGGGCCTCTGGATATTTACATTGCAGTGAGCTGAGTAAGTCATGAATTTCTCCTTGGGCGTCATTAGCATTAGCATCAGGCACTATGTAAATAACAGTGATAAGGATCACTGAGTAGTCACGGGGTATATAATGAGGACGGCACCTTACTGTGATCGACTTCACAGCAGCTGAGCAAAGCCTATTGATAACAGCACAGTTCGAGCACCAATCTTTGTGCACGTAAATACAAACACCGCTGCCTCGTGTTTTTCCCGTAGTCTCGGAGCACCGGTCCGTTCTGAAAAAGAGTCTGTCATCCAGCTCATAAACAGAGTCCGGTGTATCCTTAGAGATCCACGTTTCCGTAAGGCAGAGCACAGAGCACCTTCTCAACTCCTCCGACGCTGTTACTCTCAGATGGAGCAGATCCATTTTGTTGTCCAACGAGCGGACGTTGGACAGAAAAAGAGCCGGCATCGGGGGTCTCCCGGTTTTAGCGTCTGCCCGCAGTCTCGCCATAATTCTTGCTCGGCAGTCCCGCTTCTGACCTTGGGAGCACAGCTTCCTTTTCTTTCCCCTGGAGCGTGAACCGGAGCGCATCTGCTTCCAGAAAGATGTCCTTAAGAGCTCCATTCTGCAGAGCTCTGATTTGAGTTCATTGCTGATATCAGCTGTGCCCTGTGATAAATCTGTTCCGATATCTAACAGTTCAGTTCGGCTATAATTCACCCGCAAAAAACGCGCAGAGTCAGGTACAAAAACACTATTAAAATTACTAAAAACTAGGGATGAATCAGGAGCCCGTGAAGCTGCAGCCGGTCTGAGCGCGGCCATCTTGGGCATTTTGATCAATTGCATTGAGACCAGCTGAAATCCAAATCCATCGTTTACAATTTGAAAGATATGCAAAAAGGGGACTCTGAAAAAGGTTCACAAGACAAAGAGCAAGCAAGGAAAGGAGCGGAGGAGGAAGGATCTGCTTTTGTTGGGGGTAAGGAAGAACAAAACAATATATATTTTTTTACTTTACTTTACCATACCATACCAGCTTTATTTATAGAGCACTTTAAACACCCACAGGACCAAAGTGCTGCACACACAACAAAACAGTCATACAGTCAGGTAATAAAAATGATTACAATTATTAAAAGTCACATAATAAAAGTTGAGCAATCATACAAGCAATTAAAATGATTAAAAGTCAACATCTCAGATGGTGTCAAAGGCCAGGGAGAAGAGATAGGTTTTAAAGGGGACCACAGATGCAAAATTCACTTTTTAATGTTTTTTTTACTCAACTTTGGGTATGTACTTCATAAAAAAACAGTCCTAAGGCCAAAAAATGCACCCAGTGGTTTATTTACTCTAAGTAGATTTATTTTACTGTGATAAAAACGGTTCGTTTTTGAAATAAACTGGAAGTCAATCGCGCTTGTGACGTCACAAGCGCTAGGACAACCCACCACAACCTGAGTCCAGCCCCTCACCTAGCAACCCCTGGTTAGGCTCAACCCACTTCTGTATTAAACACATGACTGTTGTTTTTCATGATTTCATCTCATCTTTTGTTTATATGTTATTAATTTCATGTGTACAGCACTTTGTTGCAGCTGTGGTTTTTTAAATGGCTTTATAAATAAAGTATAATTGTTATTTTTATGTTTTAGTTCAATTTTTAGTGTATTTGCGATCTCTCCCAACGCGCCGCCGGCAAAAATTAAACGAGCATACCCCCGGCGTAGAGACCGGTTGCGACGGGACCCTCTTCTGGCGGATGGAGCGGAGCTTCAACTGTACAGCCTCACAGGAGCCTCACAGGAGCCTCGCAGCAGTGAGGACCTTCTCCTTACGGATTAATTTACGGGAGACACTTGGTGAACTTTGTGTTGTCTTGACTGGAACAGCGATAACTCCCAAAATCGCCGCGTGAAACGAGCGGAGCTGGCGAACACCGGAAGAGGAACAAGCTAACATTAGCTTCGGATTCGGGTGGTCTCATGCTAAAAGGAGCAGCAAATTGCGGCGCGCTCAGACGGGTTTCGGTAAGTTATCTTAAGCTAGCACTAACAGTAAGTCAAATGAGTAATAAAAAAAGAGCTAATTTTAAAACAACAACACATTACAGATACTGGCTGTTACAGAGGGCGTAAACAGATCTATGAAGGGCGTGGACTTCAGAACTTCTATTAGAAACCGTTCGTTCAAAAGAAAGGAAAGATAGAGCGGGGCAAGTCCATAAAGTGCTTTAAAAGCAAATCAAATAATCTTAAAATGAATCCTGGAATGTACGGGCAGCCAGTGCAGGGAGGCTAAAACAGGAGTAATGTAGTCAAACTTTCGTGTGCCAGTTAAAAGTCGTGCAGCAGCGTTCTGTACCCTCTGAAGCTGAGAGATACACGAATCACTGATTCTTATATAGAGTGCGTTACAGTAGTCCAGCCGAGTGGTCACAAAGGCGTGAACTACTGTTTCAAAATGCTGCTTGGAAAGAATCGGCTTCACCTTAGCCAGCTACCTCCGATGGAAAAAACTAGTTTTAACAACTGCTCTGATGTGGTTTTCTAATTTTAGTCCAGCATCAACTTTGACCCTCAAGTTTGTAACAATAGGTCTGATATTTTGGGCCAAGGAACCAACATTGACATTGGGAGTCTGAAGGGCGAGGCAGACCTCTGCGTTGTTGCCAGCGCCGCTCGACGCGCGCGTGCTACGCACAGGCTGTTCACAGCAGAGCTCTGCGTGAGCAGCTGCGCGCGGAGCGTTTACCTACAGGACAAACTGAGGTCGCTGATTGGTCATTTGCTGACACGCCTACTGGAATGATTGACAGGTCTGGGTGGTGAGAAAAGCCACAGGCTGCACAGCGTTTTTCTGTGTTTATATGTTAATAAAAAGTTTAAAAAAATAAAAACGGGGAACGTTGCTCCTGCAGCCCACAGCCCACCAGGAAATATTTAGAACCTGCGCATCCACGTTGGACATGAGTTTAGTTCACTTGTGACAAGTTCATTCATTCCTTCTCATCGGAGGAGGAAGTGAATGGTGACCGCTTCAAGCGATCACTTGACTTTTGGCAAAAAACAAAAGAAAAGTCCGATCAGCGATGAAGAAGGGATATTTAATACATTTGTGTCTCATACAAAACAGTCCGCCACCAGGGCAGTTTATTGTGAGACAACGCGTGCGCGTGACCGGTCGTAAAATTTGAGCTTGGCGTGTTGACGCCAACGTTCAAAGGCTTGTGCCGCGGCGCTCACACGGCGTGGCGCGGCGCGGCGCTCGGACCAACATGGAGGTCTGCCTGGCCCTTCAGTGGAGCTTCCAAAGACCATCACCTCAGTTTTTCCCTCATTAAACTTTAAAGGTCCACTGACATGATTTTTTTACTATTCATAAAATTGCTCAAAATATATATATTTTATCATTTAAATATGTTCGTTTTTGCAAACAAAATGATAAATCACTTTAATTTTGCTTTAAAAGTGATTTTGAACTTCAAGCCGTGTTTAATCATGGGAAATCCGATTACACGTGAACGCACCATCTGTGATGTCACACCGGGCAGAGCTCTGGGCTTGTCACAGTGCGCAGGTATGAGCATCTCGACATGAAGGAAGTCTGATACAGAATCAGACCTAAATTAGATCCTGTTGTTTCTTGTTCCATCACCCAAACTATTTTCTGCTTCCCAAAATAAAGACAAATAGCTCAAATCTTCACATAGATTGATAAATTCATCTGGTTTTAAATTGTCCGCTATTAAAGACACCAGAGCCTAGGGCTGGGCCATATCATATCGCTACCGGTAATACCGGTATAAAAAGCTTGCCCGGGCAAAAACCTTATATCATGATATGCTAATTTCATGACGTAATACGTCAGGGCGCCCCGCCCCTTAACACCCGAGCACTTTATTAACAACTATGCACCTCCCCTCCACCAGTCTACTGGTGTAAAACGCTAATTAGTAAAAACAACGCGCGCGCGTCTCAACTTCTCTCCCCCCTGCTCTGCAGCCTGCACAGACAGCTGTCCCCTCCTCCCCTCCTCCCCCGCCCTGCTCCGTTCCGCGCAGCTCGGTGCTGCATGTCTCGCTGCGCGTCCCCGCTGAACTGTGTTAAAACACGCGCGGCTCCACAGTCCGTCCACATCAGACACAGATCAGTTAAAAAAACGTTCTGCATGAACAGATGAAGCTGAAACATGAACAAGTTTCAGCAGGGTCAGCTGATCAACTTGTAGAAGTTACAGCTCATTTAAAGGAGCTGTATGTAACATTTTTTATAAACATATTTCTTCACTGCCACATCTCCTGACAGACTGATGTTAGCCAGGTAATCTCTGAAAAAAATATATACTTTAAAAATGATCTGTTATTTAGATTGAAAAAGTCTGCACAAAATATAGATTAAAAAACCACCACAAAAACTAAAGTGCAGGTGTAGTTTTACTTGGAAACTAAATACTTTACTAAATAAAGTAATTTCAGTAAAATTACCCCTGGTTGTTTTTTTAAATTTTATATAATACTGCAAAGCAACATGTTAAGTTAATTCTGTCAAATAAATACATTTGATTTTTTTTTGGGTTATATCACGAAATTTATCGTTATCGTGTTAATACTCTGAAATATCACGATATAATTTTTGAGCCATATCGCCCACCCCTACCAGAGCCCTCTGTCCAGTGTGACATCACAGATGGTGCGTTCGAGTGTAATCGGATTTCCCATGATTAAACACGGCTTGACGTTCAAAATCACTTTTAAAGCAAAATTAAAGTGATTTATCATTTTGTTTGCAAAAACAAACATATTTAAATGATAAAATATATATATTGTGGGCAATTTTATGAATAGTAAAAAATTCATGTCAGTGGACCTTTAAAAAGTTCACAGCCATCCAGGCTTTGATGTCCTCCAGACATGAAAACAGAGGGGCCCGAGAGATAGAGTCCTTTTTCTGTAGCGGGACATAAATCTGTGTATGTTCTATGATATTTCAGATCAACCCAATTGGTTAATGTTTTATCATATTTTAAATCAGGTTCGTTTTAGGATAGGCACGGCTGTTTGGAAAAAGTTCACACACATCAGACTTAATTAAAAATAATGATAATTTATTAAAGAAGTCTGTTACAGAGTAAAAAGTAAAAAGTAAACAAACAGTTGTACATCACCTCAGATGTACAATAAACATACAAGTCACACATACAAACTGTTTTCCTGCTAGAAATAATATGTCATTTAAATCCGCCACAGTACTAACAGCACATACACAAACAGTTTTCCTGCTAAGATCAAAAGTGTCTGTTTAATCTCGCCACAGTACTAACAGCACACACAAACTTAGGCATTGACAAATTACAGTATTTTCTCACCTTTGACACTTGAACAGGGGAGCCCCACTGTTCGGCGAGAGATAGTCATCAATGCACACACCGGGCGTTGATCAGACCCACGGTAGACTCCAAATTGTTCATCCGAGCGCCTCTCAATTTATACCTCAAAATGTGTTTGTGCATGTTTTGTGTGTGTTTGTGCACACACTATGACTTCACCTCATCTTGTTTTTCAGAGAAAAGTGGTGCTAGACACAATTAAAAGAAAACATATCTTATCTGAAGGGTTTGTTAGATCTGTTACCAAGGAGGCTACAAGGTCATGTGAACAAAACGAGCTTAGTTTTTTCACACAACTCTTGCGTCGTATCAAACCTAATTGCAAATAGTTTCTTGACACTTAGCTAAAATGTTTTCTCTCATTAAGCATTAACTCTTAACATAAAAATTGATAAACATTTAGACAGAAAAACATTAATACTTAAACTCTTCATTCCACCTTATGATTTTCTGACTAATTTTGAAAATTTTTCCTGTCACCTCATGGGACATCCACCAGTCACACTACAGGTAGTCCCCGACTTACGAGCGAGTTCCGTCACTAGGGGGCGCTCGTAAGTCAAAAATTCGTAAGTAGGATCACATAGTAAAAAAAAAAAAAAAAAAAAATTTTTTTTTTTTTTTTTTAAATAAATGAATACATGTACAGTACTGGACAGTCACCAAGCACTTAGCCTATCCTAACACAGTTTTTAAAGATGAAGGAATAAGTTGAATTGTCTCCCTTTCACATAAAGGGAGCAAGCTCCCTATGGAGCCTGCAGGGAGGAGGGAGACAATTCAACTGACTCCTTCATCTTTAAAAACTGTGTTAGGATAGGCTAAGTGCTTGGTGACTGTCCAGTACTGTACATGTATTCATTTATAAAAAAAAAAAAAAAAAAATTTCTTTTTGTTTTTAATGAGATGCATGCTCTTAAGTCCGGGACCTCGTAAGTCAGAGCGCTCGTAAGTCGGGGACTACCTGTATAAGTTCAATCATCATTACAATGTTACAAACTAATCTAATTATATGATCCTTCCTACAAACAAAGTACCAAAAAAAGTAAAGGAGGAATACTGCATATTCTTATTTTATTAGTTTTAACCACTGTAAAACTTTTCCCTTAACACTTTCAAATGGACAGTCAGACATAGAAACTCAATCACAAGTTTCGGCACCATGGATCGGATCCGTTCATTGCGCATCAGAAGGGACCCAAATCAATGGAGACTGCCAGGAAAAGGCAGAAATTGCCAATTAGTCAATCAATCTCAACTCCCACAAGTGTACAACACATTCACCTAGAAAATAAAAATAAAAAACACATAAGTATTTTCTGAGGACGATTCTACTGTCCAGATAAAACCTATTCATGTTTGTAGCACATATCTGTACATGTGCATGTCATCTCAAATTAATCATCATTTAGTCTTAAAAACAAATCACATTTCATCATTTCAGATTTCATCACTTCAGGTAAAATAAAACAAAATAAAAACTCAAAGAACAATAAAGAATGTTCCCAAACTAGTCACTTCACGATAGATCTTCGTGGCTCCACCCTCTGGAACAGCTTGCACCAAAAACACCTGCAATTTTTACATGCAGTCTCATTCGAAGCACGTGAAAGATTGGTAAGCACTTTTTCTGGCCGTCTTTCTTTTTTTACATCTTCTAGGCAGACCTTAAAGTTGCAATAAGGTCGACGCACTGGAGTGTTACACCTGCTCGACACCTCTGCTTACACTTGTCACCAGCAGGACCGACCCACAGGACACTTGAAGCCGTCCTGTCTTTATAGTTTGGTTCATCTTGTGGCAAAGAGCCCAACTGTCCTCATCAGGACACGTCTCGTCTTTCAGAGGTGTGGTCATCAGCAGCGGCACCACAACAACAACGATGAAGCGACCCAGCAGACACCATGTCACAGGCGCCCCGGCCACTCCCGTCGTCCTCCGTGCGCTGCCCCACCAGACAGACGACGACAACCACACATCAGCTATAACACAAAACATGCTATTGATAGAATGACAAGGATTAGTGATCTCTTAAACAAAAGGTTCATTCTTTAAACTTGGAGGAGAGAAAAAAAAACTTAAAACCCCTCTTCTTTTTTTTAATCAAAAATAAGCATGAAAACCAACACTTTTTGTACATTTTTCCCCTTCAATCAACTTCTAATATCACCTGTTGACCAATTTGTCACAATCTCCGGGGCTCGACCCGTTCAACCCATCAAAACCCTGCAAACTGCAAGCTCAAACAACCTGCCTCTTCCCCTTCCTTTCTCTGCTTCACTGTTCTGACCCTAATGACCTCATTCTCCTCAGAGGAGTCTCGGTCTGACACAGCCTGAGCAGCTCCGCTCCTCTCCCCCACTGCATAGCAGCGTGTGGGTCTGAGCTCGGCTAAGGAAGCCGGAGGAGCAGAGGCTGCGCTGAAGACGTTTCTCAGGGCCTGTGGAAGTCCATCAGATCTTGCAGATCTAGATATAACTGTGTCCTCTGCTTGCCTTTCCTGTTTTTGTAAACAACCTCACTTCACTCCGTTCGTTCCTCCCCTGCTGCTGTCTTCAGTCAGAGGCATACACACACAAATGCGTCGATGCACCTTTAACCTCTTTATCTACTCTCACACACATTACTCATGACAGATGAGACACACTTTTTTTTTAGAGCTGCTTTCTCATAGCTCCTTCTGAACTCCCTCTTAATTCTTCCTCCAGACTCATTGACAACAACTCACACACGCATTCTTTCCTTCCTCTTAAGCGAGCAGCTCAACTGGAAAAACCTCTGACTGTATCAGTGCTCTCCAAAACAAAACAAATTTTAACCGACCTTTACTGGCCTGCGAACCATATGTTGTCTCCTCTACTCTCATCCTTCACACATCTCAGAGCTGCAGTTTCATCCCTGTTCTGGAGATAAGGCAGACGCGGACCGTCTCCTGACTTCCGTTCCTTCAACAACAACTCCCCCAGTCTCCCCTCTTCAGTTCTTTTTACGTTTTTACTCACAACAGAGGGAACGGAAGCTGCTGTACACACGCGCATTCTCCAAACACATTCACAACCACACACACCTTTTACTCATCCCATCTCTTTAACTTCAACACTCCAGCTGAAATTAACAGACGTTTTTTTTATCTCTCACGTTTCTGTTTCATGTGTTCAGTCCTCCAACAAATCACTCTTGCTAACTTTTGGACAACTTCCAACTTTCTGGTCTGCAGAAATTCCTTAACAAGCTGTGTATTCTACACAAACACACACAAGCGTCTTTTTCCTTTCTCTCTAACTTAATCGTCTCAAAGCTGGACGCCCTCAAAAATCACAGCTACTTCTATTTCCTTTTCTTTTTTCCTTCAAGTTGCTTTTTAACTCTAATTGAACTACAATAAGGATATTTTCCTACCCTGTCACAGCAGTATCCATAAACAATTCATTTAGGCTTTCCTGAATCTCGTCGTACAACCTCCCACACACGTTGCACACACAGAAAAGCGCTTGCTCCTTTTTTTTTACTTCAACTGAGCTGTCAAAAAATAAATCACCAGTCTTTTTAACTTCAACTGATAAACCTGTCGAATAAATCACATGGCTTAATGAATTGTTTCAAAACTCCCTCAGACAAAACTCACAAGGGTTTATACCCTGGCAAAAATACTTAGGTTACTTTTCAGATACACGACAAGGGTTATATTTTCTTTCTTCTAACCCCGGCAAAATCTTCTTTCCTTCTGCTCCTACAAAACTACGGATCAAAGGTTTTTACACTCTGGTCCTTCTCTTTAAAGCTGCTTGCTCGGCAGCTGTTACGCATCTGTGTTTTCTGAACATGGCTTCAGGGCGTCCCCCAAAACGGTTAAAAAACAAGACATAAATTGCTGACGGGAATCACACCTCAATCAGCTCTCAACAGTGGGAAATTCATCCGCTTCCAAGACTCTTCACCTTTGCACACTGGTAGGAACAAAACATGGACTTCACACCCCTGCTTCACAAACAATGGGAATCCCACCCGCTACAAGAACACAGAACACACTTTTTAATCCTTTTTCCATTTTCCAAACAGCGGTGCATTCCGTCATCAATCCTGTTCGTGACGCCAAAACGTTCTATGATATTTCAGATCAACCCAAATGGTTAATGTTTTATCATATTTTAAATCAGGTTTGTTTTAGGATAGGCACGGCTGTTTGGAAAAAGTTCACACACATCAGACTTAATTAAAAATAATGATAATTTATTAAAGAAATCTGTTACAGAGTAAAAAGTAAACAAACAGTTGTACATCACCTCAGATGTACAATAAACATACAAGTCACACATACAAACTGTTTTCCTACTAGAAATAATATGTAATTTAAATCCGCCACAGTACTAACAGCACATACACAAACAGTTTTCCTGCTAAGATCAAAAGTGTCTGTTTAATCTCGCCACAGTACTAACAGCACACACAAACTTAGGCATTGACAAATTACAGTATTTTCTCACCTTTGACACTTGAACAGGGGAGCCCCACTGTTCGACGAGAGATAGTCATCAATGTACACACCGGGCGTTGATCAGACCCACGGTAGACCCCAAATTGTTCATCCGAGCGCCTCTCAATTTATACCTCGAAATGTGTTCGTGCATGTTTTGGGTGTGTGTGTGTTTGTGCACACACTATGACTTCACCTCATCTTGTTTTTCAGAGTAAAGTGGTGCTAGACATCATTAAAAGAAAACATGTCTTATCTGAAGGGTTTGTTAGATCTGTTACCAAGGAGGCTACAAGGTCATGTGAACAAAACAAGCTTAGTTTTTTCACACAACTCTTGCGTCGGATCAAACCTAATTGCAAATAGTTTCTTGACACTTAGTTAAAATGTTTTCTCTCATTAAGCATTAACTCTTAACATAAAAATTTATAAACATTTAGTCAGAAAAACATTAATATTTAAACTCTTCAGCGTATCATCCGCATAACAATGAAAGGAGATCCCATACTTTCTAAGAATGGAGCCAAGAGGGAGCAGGTACAACGTGAAGAGGAGGGGACCTAAGACTGAGCCCTGAGGAACCCCACACAAGAGAGGAGCAGAGGAGGACTTGGCTCCGCTAAGTAGGACCTAAACCAGTCCAGTGTTGCACCACTGACACCCCGCCCCCATTGCTTCAAATGACAAAGTAAGATGTTATGGTCCGCGGTGTTGAAAGCAGATGATAAATATAAAAGCAAGAGGACAACACAGTCACCAGAGTCCGTTGCTAAAAATATATAGTTAAAAACCTTTAAAAGAGCAGATTCTGTACCGTGTAGAGCTTTAAAACCAGACTGTAAAACCTCAAATGTTCTGTTCTTTCAAATATGCTAATAGCTGGTTGTACACCACCTTCTCGAGAATTTTTGAAAGAAATGGAAGTTTGGAGATTGGCCTGTAGTTAGCAAGAACAGAGGGGTCAAGAGTGGGTTTCTTAATGCTCTCATTAAGAAACCCACTCTTGACCTCTCAGTGTCACTACTAGCTGGACAGTTGCATGTTTAAAATTTCCAAGGACCACACCAGAGGACAGACTGCTGTTCAGAAGAGCAAGGACTGAAGGACCTACAGTGAGGAAAACCTCTTTGAATAAACGAGGAGGACTAGCATCACTTGGTGAACCTGTTGGCTTTAAGTGACTAACCACCTCCTGCAGAGACCACAGAGTCACAGGTTCAAAGCTGTCAAAACCAGCAGAGCAAGGCACAGAGACTGAGGGGTCACGAGCAGAAGGTGAGATCTGAGCCCTGGTGGAATTGACTTTCTCGACAAAGAAATTTAGAACGTTTTCACATGCAGCAGTGAAATTCAATACAGTTAGTTTGTGGTGCATTGAGAACAGAACCAATCACTTTAAATACAAAGTAGAACATGATGATTGTGACTGTTTGATGCAATCACATTTGACATGTATTTTCTTTTGGCATCTTTCACAGGTTTTTGATTGTGATGCCAGCAGTCCTTTAATATTTGAAATTACACATGTAATATGTTCGCTTTCCACCTGCGCTCGGCTCTACGACACTCTCTCCTGGCTGCCCTAGTGTTGTCGTCCAACCACGGTTCACACTTGGTTTTAGGAGTTTTGATTTTTAACAGACACACAGAATCCAGAACCGTTGTGCAGGTGGAGTGAAAACCATGAGCTGAGGGCCTCAGTGTTGTTGGTCTCTGGGATGGCACAGTTCTGATTAAAAGCAGATGAAAAGTGACCAGCAGTAGAAGAGTTCAAAACACGACAGTCAAGCTGCAGTTTGGGGTTTAGTGCAAGAAAAGTTAGTCTCAAATAAAACAGGCAATTGGTCTGAAAACACAGGGTCACTCTAGGGGTGCACCGATTTCAATTTTCTGGCCGATCACCGATTTTTAGAAAGTCTGACCTACCGATTCCGATTTTTGCTGATACCGATTTTTTTTATATACCATAAACGACACGTTCAGATGTTACAAGATCACAATGCACCTTCAATTTTCCAATCTTACTTTATTGTAAACCAAGTTTAACCCCCCACCAAAAAAATAAAATAAAATCAGTTATTTTACTCTCACTTGCTACATTTTAAAAAACAAAACAAAAAAGATAAAGCAGCATGTGTAACATTCTCAAGTCAGTAGGTAATAAGAAACAACACTTGTACAGGTAAGATTGTCCTCACAAACTTATTCCAGTCACCTTTTCATTAGTGGTGAAAAAAACATTTCCTTTTACTCTCACTTGCTACATTTTAAAAAACAAAACAAAAAAAAGATAAAGCAGCATGTATAACATTCTCAAGTCAGTAGGTAATAAGAAATAACACTTGTACAGGTAAGATTGTCCTCACAAACTTATTCCAGTCACTTTTTCATTAGTGGTAAAAAAAACAACATTTCCTTTTACTCTCACTTGCTACATTTTAAAAAACAAAACACAAAAAGAAAGCAGCATGTGTAACATTCTCTCGTCAGTGGGTAATAAGAAATAACACTCGCAGACTTATTCCAGTCACTTTTTCAGTAGTGGTAAAAATAAAAATCAGTTCCTTTTACGCTCACTTGTTATATTTAAAAAAAGAAAACTAAAATAGATAATGCAGCATGTGTAACATTCTCAAGTCAGTGGGTAATAAGAAATAACACTCGCACACAGGGTCGGATTAACAACCCCAGGGGCCCCTGGGCACCGAAGCTCACAGGGCCCCCTCCCTAACCTAACACCCATTTTACTATACAGTA
>JBBPBX010055810.1:10450-22976 GCA_038048925.1 Garcialebias charrua
AACAACACCACGCCACCAACAACACCACGCCGCCAACAACACCACGCCGCTAACAACACCACGTTGCTAACGGCACCACGCCGCTAGCACCACCACGCGGCTAACAACAGCACGCGGCTAACACCACGCCGCAAAAAACACCACGCCGCTAACAACTCCACGTCGCTAACAACACCACGTCGCTAACAACACCACGCTGCTAACAACACCGCGTCGCTAACAGCACCGCGTCGCTAACAGCACCACGCCGCTAACAGCACCACACCACTAACTATAACATGTTTTATTAAACAACTTTTTAATTACTTTTATTGTTGTTTATTGTTGTCTATACTTTATCTGACTAAAACGAGGTCTCTTGAAAATGAGTCCTTGTGACTCATTGAGACTGACCTGGATAAATAAAGGTCAAACAAAAAAAAAAGTTTGTCCACTCGCTGCTGTTTGAACGACACCATACTAATGTACCAGTAAATGAGATTGCACCATAATCCAGCAATGGTCGAACTCGGAACCAAATTTGTCCTGCTGCTCCAAGAGTTGTTTAGTGAGATTAGACGGACAACTTTGAAGTGTTCCTTCATGTCTGTGAGTTTTTATTAAAGTCATCTCTGGCGCCTGGCTGGAGCTTTGTGTCCCATTAGAACTAACGAGGGCTGTTGACGGGTGTCACCCACGGCGCACAGGCCAGCGTGAATTGATCTGATGTGTTTGAAGGCCATGTTTTTGGCACGCACTAGAAATTACATTAAGTCCTTTTGATTTTCTTCATTTGTTTCTTTTTTTCTGACTTTTCGACATCTGTACAGCTGCTGAGACTAACTTCCACAGCAGCAATCATTGTAAAAGACCCATTTATAAACTGAAACCAAAGCTTCAGAACATGGACATTTGGTTAGCTGTGTTTGAAACATGCCTTGGGGCTAAAATTAGTAAAATGTATGTAATGGCTCATAATTTTCTCGTTTCTACCGTCTTTCCACCAACATTGGAAATAAAAGAAGGAATTACAGCAACATGGGAAGAGTGGTAAAACCAAACCCAAGGCATTCACATCAAAGATTTTCTGACAATAGCTTTTGACAGGAGACATCAGACATGGTTAGGGGCTCCTCTTTTAAGCTGCCAGATCACAGTCAGTTCTTCAGTGACGGGACACATTCTGTGTGATCCGTCTCTGCTGTAGTCCGTGCCATGGACACTGCCCAAGAGCTTTGAAAAAAAAAAAACACTTGAGAAACTGTCGTGTGGTTACAGTCGCACGTGCTTGAGGTTGGTGTAGCAATCACAAGTTTGAGATCACTCAACTTTGCACGGCCTGTGAACAGTTGGAAATCTGTGCGGGTGGTAAATGACACCATAACTGTGCACGCTTCCTCCGACACTATGGATTTATAGAGCTTCTATTAAAAAAGGATCAATTTACTGTTAGTAGGGCAGACATGGTCAGATAATTTTCACATCTAAGATATATAAACTAGGGATGGGGCCGATCCGGTATCGGTATCTGCCTCCGATACCAGCTTAATTTACGTATAGGATTTTCCGATCCATGATGCACGTTGGCTTCAAACTATGGAATGGATTTCCTGAACGGAGGTGTACAGTGGAGAGGACAAGTATTTGATACACTGCTGATTTTTCAGGTCTTCCCACTTGCAAAACATGTAGAAGACTGTAATTGTTATCATAGGTACTCTTCAACTGTGAGTGATGGAATCTAAAACAAAAATCCAGACAAATACATTGTATGATTTTTAAACAATTAATTCCCATTTTATTGTGTGACATAAGTATTTGATACACCAGAAAAAGGAACTTAATATTTGGTACAGAAACCTTTGTTTGCAATTACAGAGATGAGACGTTTCCTGTAGTTCTTGACAAGGTTTGCACACACTGCAGCAGGGATTTTGGCCCACTCCTCCATACAGATCTCCTCCAGAGCCTTCAGGTTCCGTGGCTGTCGCTGGGCCACACGGACTTTAAGCTCCCTCCAAAGATTTTCTATTGGATTCAGGTCTGGAGACTGGCTAGGCCACTCCAGCACCATAAGATGTTTCCTACGGAGCCACTCTTTAGTTGCCCTGGCTGTGTGTTTTGGGTCGTTATCATGCTGGAAGACCCAGCCACGACCCATCTTCAGTGCTCTTACTGAGGGAAGGAGGTTGTTGGCCAAAATCTCACGATACATGGCCCCATCCATCCTTCCCACAATACGGTGCAGTCGTCCTGTCCCCTTTGCAGAAAAGCATCCCCAAAGAAGGATGTTTCCACCGCCATGCTTCACGGTTGGGATGGTGTTCTTGGGGTTGTACTCATCATTCTTCTTCCTCCAAACATGACGAGTGGAGTTTAAACCAAAATGTTCTATTTTTGTCTCATCAGACCACATGACCTTCTCCCATTCCTCCTCTGAATCATTCAGATGGTCGTTTGCAAACTTCAGACGGGCTTTGACATGCGTTGGCTTGAGGAAGGGCACCTTGCGTGCACTGCAGGATTTTAATCCTTGACGGCGTAGAGTGTTACTGATTGTTTTCTTTGAGACTGTGGTCCCAGCTCTATTCAGGTCATTGACCAGGTCCTGCCGTGTAGTTCTGGGCTCATTCCTCACCTTCCTCAAGATCATTGATGCTCCACGAGGTGAGATCTTGCATGGCGCCCCAGACCGAGGAAGATAAGGAGCCAAGATGGTCTAGTGGCAGGGCTTTTGACTACGGATCCGAAGGTCGCGGGTTCGCGCCCCGGCCACTACCCAGCTTGGGGTGTCTATGAGTGCACACCTATTTCTCCAGCTCCCCGGGCGCTTTCGGGCTGCTCACTGCACCACCTGGTAGGTGGTTGGGTTAAATGCAGAGACGAATTTCGTCTGTGTATGGGAACATATGCAGATGACAGGAATAGACATTATTATTATTATTATTATTATTTTCCGTTATTTTGCATTTCTTCCATTTCCTAATAATTGCACCAACAGTTGTTGCCTTCTCACCAAGCTGCTTGCCTATTGTCCTGTAGCCCATCCCAGCCTTGTGCAGGTCTACAATTTTATCCCTGATGTCCTTACACAGCTCTCTGGTCTTGGGCATTGTGGAGATGCTGGAGTCTGACTGATTGAGTGTGTGGACAGGTGTCTTTTATACAGCTAACGAGTTCAAACAGGGGCAGTTAATACAGGTAATGAGTGGAGAACAGGAGGGTTTCTTAAAGAAGAAGTAACATGTCTGTGAGAGCCAAAATTCTTACTGGTTGATAGATGATCAAATACTTATTTCACACAATGAAATGGAAATTAATTATTTAAAAATCATACAATGTATTTGTCTGGATTTTTGTTTTAGATTCCATCACTCACAGTTGAAGAGTACCTATGATAACAATTACAGTCTTCTACATGTTTTGCAAGTGGGAAGACCTGAAAAATCAGCAGTGTATCAAATACTTGTTCTCTCCACTGTATCTCATGAACCTAGAGTAACAAGACCTGCCTCACATTCAGGAAATCCATTTCATAGTTTGCAGCCAGCTACAACGTGCAGTAGCACTGTAGCTAACAGCTAGCCAACTTTTCATCGTAACATGTCCGATGTGTGGAAGTACTTTACACTAAACACAGCAATACAGCAACGTGCAATGTCTGTAGAGCCATAGCGCTACATTAAACCACAGTCAAGTTAGTTTTACGTTGGACATTCGAGCTCCGGGGTTTCAGCGGGACGCCACTCTCGCTGAACCAAAACACAGGCACCCGGCCAGCGGCGTCCGGCCAGCCGCGTCCCCGTCTCGGTGGAGGGACAGGCTGAGAGCGGCTGACCGAAATCAGAGCGCCCGCCCCAGATTGAACAAGAAAAACACACTGCTGAAGCCACGGATCTCAAATGTTTACCATAATTAATGACCAACCACTATCAATTGTAGAAAATGAAGGATTTCGCAGCTGGATACTTGCAGCCAAGGAGATATTTATCAGTACAACGGTAGACAACCATAAAAAGCATATTAATTAAAAATTACAAGAAAACTGTATTAAAATAAACCAAACATAAACAGCTACATTATAAAACAATGTAAAATACTAAAAACAGGAACGTGTCTGTGTTGATTTATGCCATGAACTTAGCAGATGTAAAGCTATTTAATATTTTATTTAATTAATTTATTAATTCATTTAAAAGAGACAAAATAAAACAAATTCATCAAAAAGAAAACATTGAATGAAAAGAGTGCAGAAAGAAGAAAAAAAATCTTATATCTCCCCCTTATTTAAAAGAATATATAAAATAACTTTAAACAAACGATCACTTTAAAGCTAGGAATAAAATAAAACAAGTTTTGTGTTAGCAGAACTTAATCGTAACTTTGAAACTTATCCAACATTAATAAAACTTACCTCAAGTTTCCTTTTTGGACATGCATGCATATATATGTGTACACATTGTACTTGAGAGGAGATTATTACAGCCTCATATATAAAATCAATGATAATGATGATATCGGAACAGGATCGGTATCGGCCGCTATCAAGATTTAAGTATCGGGATCGGATCGGAAGTAAGAAAATGTTGATCGGTGCATCCTTAATATAAACCTGCAAAACTTGGCTGTTTTGGAATAAAATATCATTTACACAGTGATAAATGACTTTCTGTTAATTTACTGCCAACGATTTAAAAGTAAGAATTATTTTATTTATTTAATAAATGAGTCCTACTTCTCCTGTTCATGCAGAGTCTCTTTGGCCAAAAGTCGGAGTTCCTCTGAAAGTCGTGCGAACCAAAGAGAACAAACTGAGCAACCGTTTCTTCCCCTACGATGAGATCGAGACAGAAGCTGTGCTTGCCATCGATGATGACATCATCATGCTGACATCTGATGAACTGCAGTTTGGCTACGAGGTGAGGAGAAAATGGATCATCTCTCTTCTGGTGGCAGGTTGTGCAAAGAAAACTCTTCAGTTTGATCTGGGAGTTTAAAAGTTGCTCGCAGAGATTCTGTTCACATTTTTCACTTTGTGGGGGTTTGGCTGCCTGCTGGATGTGTTTGATGTGGTGAGAGAGACGACGGGGCTGCAGCTGATGAGTTCCATATTCTCGTACCTGCCCGGCCCCACTCTGTGCTGCACAGTCACCTGAATCCATTTAAAACTTATTGAATCAAATTGTGCTCAGTTTAAGGGTAATTACGTGGAGTTGCAGTCGGAACAGAGGAGTTCTCTGACTGATGACACCTGCGCTGCTGCTGTTGTTGTATAGAGAGTTACAAAACCATTTCTCCTGCACAGTTGTTTATTTTATTATTTTTTTGCTCTTGGCTTTGTTGGTATCTAGAGTTCAGTTGTGATAATTCTTGTTTCTTGGGCTCCAAGCTGAAGGAGTGAACACTGATGAACGATGGCTGAAGACTTTGTTGGTTCTGAGCTTTCAAGCGTCTTCTGAATCATTTTGTTTCTTGGGCTCCAAGCTGAAGGAGTGAACACTGATGAACGATGGCTGAAGACTTTGTTGGTTCTGAGCTTTCAAGCGTCTTCTGAATCATTCTTCTTTAAACCAAAGTGCTTCGTCGGAGCCGAACGCATCAGACAGTCTGTCTCCTGTTCTGCTGTTCCCTGCAGGTGTGGAGAGAGTTCCCCGACAGGCTGGTGGGCTACCCGGGGCGACTGCACCTCTGGGACCATGAAATGGGGAAGTGGAAGTATGAGTCGGAGTGGACCAACGAGGTTTCCATGGTCCTAACAGGAGCTGCTTTCTACCACAAGGTGCAGACTGGCTACGTTCTGCTCTTCTGGTTTTCACACACGTTTGATGTTTTTGGAGCTTCTCGTGGCTTCGTAACAATAGATTGAACCTTTTTTAAAGGGGACCACACATTCAAAATTCACTTTTTACTGTTTTTTTACTCAACTTTGGGTATTTACTTCATAAAAAAACAGTCCAAAGGCCAAAAAAATGCACCCAGTGGTTTATTTACTCTAAGTAGATTTATTTTACTGTGATAATATAGGTTTCGTTTTTGAAATAAACTGGAAATCAATCTCGCATGTGACGTCACAAGCGAGAGAGGACAACCCACCCCAACCTGAGTCCAGCCCCTCACCTAGCAACCCCTGGTTAGGCTCAACCCACTTCTGTATTAAACACATGACTGTTGTTTTTCATGATTTCATCTCATCTTTTGTTTATATGTTCTTAATTTCATGTGTACAGCACTTTGTTGCAGCTGTGTTTTTTTTAAATGGCTTTATAAATAAAGTATAATTGTTATTTTTATGTTTTAGTTCAATTTTTAGTGTATTTGCGATCGCTCCCAACGCGCAGCCGGCAAAAATTAAACGAGCAGACCCCCGGCGTAGGGACCGGTTGCGACGGGACCCTCTTCTGGCACGATGGAGCGGAGCTTCAACTGTACAGCCTCACAGCAGCCTCGCAGCAGCGAGGACCTTCTCCTTACGGATTAATTTACGGGAGACACTTGGTGAACTTTGTGTTGTCTTGACTGGAACAGCGATAACTCCCAAAATCTCCGCGTGCAACGAGCGGAGCTGGCGAACACCGGAAGAGGAACAAGCTAACATTAGCTTCGGATTCGGCAGGTCTCATGCTAAAAGGAGCAGCTCATGGCGGCGCGCTCAGACGAGTTTCGGTAAGTTATCTTAAGCTAGCACTAACAGTAAGTCAAATGAGTAATAAAAAAAGAGCTAATTTTAAAACAACAACACATTACAGATACTGGCTGTTACAGAGGGCGTAAACAGATCGTTGAAGGGCGTGGACTTCAAGAAACCGGTCGTTCAAAACGAAAGTTAAAAATGGCAGAATTAAAAAGGGTATAATTAATTATCTAAGAATTATTTTGTGTATTAAAATGAATTAATATTGTCAAGATAGCACACAGACATAACATAAAAATTTTAAATACTTACATGTGGTCTCCTTTAAAGAAAATCTAACCATAATTTATAACGCTTCTTCTAGTGAAGAGGTTTCTGTCGTATATTCTCTGCAGTGACAGTTGAATCTGTTTTTATTTCAGTACTTCAATTACTTGTACACGTACAAGATGCCAGGAGACATCAAGAACTGGGTGGACGCGCACATGAACTGTGAAGACATTGCCATGAACTTCCTGGTGGCGAACGTCACAGGAAAAGCCCCCATAAAGGTGCACTTCCAGCTGTTTGCCTCTGGTTGTTTTACACTTGCAGGGGGTCGGTGGGGGGGGGGTCTGAAGCAGCAGAGCAACATCTCTGGTTCTGATCAGCTCTCACCCTTCCACGCCACCGCCTCTCCCCCCTCACCTCCACACACTGTCTCCCCCAGGTGCAGGGGCCCTGTGGTTAAGCCTGACCTTAACCTCCTTATCTGGGTGTCATTCACTGCCACTCCCCCTCTGAGCAGGTTTAGTTCAGCTCAGCAGAGTTGAAGCATACCTGTGTCACATCAATGAACCCACACCTCCCTGCACCCCCACTCCCACCTCCCACCTTATCTCCCAGCAGGTTTCCTTAGACGTAAATCATCTTTTTAACCGTATCCTCCATCTCTCACTTTCCTCTTTCCACTCATTCATTCACAAGTCCAGTGTTTGGGTTGTGAGTCCAACGCCGATGAAATGAGAGCAGCTTCTGTCTGTGCCTCGCAGCGTGAACTAATCATGGACGTGTGTGTGTGTGTGTGTGTGTGTGTGTGTGTGTGTGCGTGCGTGCGTGCGTGCGTGCGTGCGTGCGTGCGTGCGCGCGTGCGCGCGCGCGCACGTCTCACTGGGGTGATTTTGGTTTCTCTTCAGGTGACCCCCCGGAAGAAGTTCAAGTGTCCTGAATGTACTGCCATTGATGGACTGTCCTTGGATCAGACGCACATGGTGGAGAGGTACGAGGGTTTGTTGGAGAGCAGCAGAACAAGTTTGATGTTTAGATTTTCTGTTACACGTAGACACGTACAAACCAGATTCCAAAAAAGTTGGGACACTAAACGAATTGTGAATAAAAACTGAATGCAATGATGTGTCGATGGCAAATGTCAATATTTTATTTGTAATAAAACATAGATGACAGATCAAAAGTTAAATCTGAGTAAGTCAGAGTCAGAGAGTCAGAGAGTCAGAGAGTCTTTATTGTCATTTGCACCGCATGTGGTACATGAGATGAAAACGAGATTATGTACACGAGGTCCCAGTTACATCCAACAACAAATGAAAGAGAAAAACAGTAATAACATCGAGAACTAACTAAGAAAAACATCAACTAGTAATACACTAAGCCTAATATAGTGGGAATAAACAGCAGCACGAACATGAGTTTGTATGAGCAGATGGTCACAGATGAACACAGATGAACACAGCAACAAGAAAACAGATCAGCATCACCATGATGTGATATTTTGCAGTGTTTATTTTAATTTTATTTTTATTTATTCATGAGTCTAACAGCCTCAGGGTAGAAGCTGTTCCTCAGTCTAGTGGTTCTACACTTGATGCTCCTCAACCTCCGTCCTGAGGGGAGTGGGGCAAAGAGTGAGTGTGCTGGATGAGTGAGGTCTTTCATGATACAGGTGGCTCTTTTCCTGCATCTGGAGGTGTAAATGTCTGTGATGGTGGGGAGACTGACTCCAACAGACTTCTGTGCAGCCTTCACCACTCTCTGCAGAGCTTTCCTCTCTTCAACTGTGCAGCCTCCATGCCACACGTTGATGCTGGAGCACAGGATGCTCTCCACTGCACACCTGTAGAAGGAGGTGAGAACTGGGCTGCTCAGACCAGCTCGTCTCAGCCGTCTGAGGAAGTAGAGTCTCTGATGACCTTTCTTGATCAGGCTGGTGGTGTTGTTGCTCCAGCTGAGGTTATCATTCATGTGTACACCCAAGTATTTGTAGCTGGAGACCACTTCCACTGCAGACCCACCTATTATCAGTGGGGCATGGGTGTGTTTGTTCCTTCTGAAGTCCACAATCATCTCCTTTGTCTTCTTCACATTCATGTGAAGATTATTCTCTTTGCACCAGCTCTCCAGGTGTTCCACCTCCTGTCTGTAGCTGGACTCATCATTGTTTGTGATGCATCCCACCACCGCTGTATCATCTGCAAACTTAACAATATGACAGCCTGGAAGTGTGGCTGTACAATCATATGTGAGCAGAGTGAACAGAAGGGGGCTCAGCACACATCCCTGAGGAGAGCCAGTGCTGAGGGTTATGGTGGAGGAGGAGAAGTTGTGGATCTTCACGGACTGTGGTCTGTCTGTTAAGAAGTCTAGTACCCAGTTACAAATGGAGGGGCTTAGTCCAAGTGTAGATAGTTTGTCTATCAGAGTTTGGGGGATCATGGTGTTGAAGGCAGATGTGAAGTCCACAAAGAGCAGACGCACGTATGAGTCCTTCTGATCCAGGTGGGTGAGAGCAGTGTGGACCACGGAAGAAATGGCGTCCTCTGTTGATCGGTTCTCACGGTATGCGTATTGATGAGGGTCCTCATTGATGTTGACGGTTGCCTTGATGTGGGACATGACCAGTCCCACATCAAGGCAACCGTCAACATCAATGAGGACCCTCAAATGTAAATGTAACATTTCAAAGGAAAAATATGTTTATTCAAAATTTCACAGTGTCAACAAATCCCAAAAAAGTTGGGACAAGTAGCAATAAGTGGCTGGAAAAAGGAAATTGAGCATATAACGAACAGCTGGAAGACCAATTAACACTAATTAGGTCAATTGACAACATGATTGGGTATAAAAAGAGCTTCTCAGAGTGTCAGTGTCTCTCAGAAGCCAAGATGGTAAGAGGATCACCAATTCCACCATTGTTGCACAGAAAGATAGTGCAGCAATACCAGAATGGTGTTACCCAGCGTAAAATAGCAAAGACTTTTAAGTTATCATCATCAACCGTGCATAACATCATCAAAAGATTCAGAGAATCTGGAACAATCGCTGTGCGTAAATGGTAAATGGAGCTTATTTATATAGCGCTTTCCAGCCCCCTGTGAGGAGCCCCAAAGCGCTTTACAATACCAGCCATCCACCCATTCATTCACACATTCATACACCGGTAGTGGTAGCCTGCCTTGCAAGGCGCCATCCAGACCTACCGGGAGCAACTTGGGGTTAAGTGTCTTGCCCAGGGACACAACGACACATGGTGGGCGGATGCGGGATTCGAACCTCCAACCTTCCGATCGGGGGTCGACTGCCATTACCACTGTGCCACGGCCGCCCACTGTAGGGTCAAGGCCGTAAAACTCTACTGGATGCTCGTGATCTCCGGGCCCTTAAACGTCACTGCACCTCAAACAGGAATGCCACTGTCAAGGAAATAACAGAATGGGCTCAGGAATACTTCCAGAAAGCATTGTCAGTGAACACAATCCACCGTTGCAGCTGAAACTCTACAGTGCAAAGAGGAAGCCATTTCTAAGCAAGCTCCACAAGCTCAGACGTTTGCACTGGGCCAGGGGTCATTTAAAATGGAGTGTGGCAAAATGGAAGACTGTTCTGTGTCAGATGAGTCACGATTTGAAGTTCTTTATGGAACACTGGGACGCCATGTCATCCAGACCAGAGAGGACAAGGATAGCCCAAGTTGTTATCAACGCTCCGTTCAGAAGCCTGCATCACTGATGGTATGGGGTTGCATGAGCGCTTGTGGCATGGGCAGCTTGCATGTCTGGAAAGGCACCATTAATGCAGAGAACTATGTTCAGGTTCTAGAACAACATATGCTCCATCTAGACGTCATCTCTTTCAGGGAAGACCCTGCATTTTTCAACAAGATAAGTCAGAGTCAGAGAGTCTTTATTGTCATTTGCACCGCATGTGGTACATGAGATGAAAACGAGATTATGTACACGAGGTCCCAGTTACATCCAACAACAATGAAAGAGAAAAACAGTAATAACATCTAGAACTAACTAAGAAAAACATCAACTAGTAATACACTAAGCCTAATATAGTGGGAATAAACAGCAGCACGAACATGAGTTTGTATGAGCAGATGGTCACAGATGAATACAGCAACAAGAAAACAGATCAGCATCAGCATGATGTGATATTTTGCAGTGTTTATTTTTTTATTTTATTTTTATTTATTCATGAGTCTAACAGCCTCAGGGTAGAAGCTGTTCCTCAGTCTAGTGGTTCTACACTTGATGCTCCTCAACCTCCGTCCTGAGGGGAGTGGGGCAAAGAGTGAGTGTGCTGGGTGAGTGAGGTCTTTCATGATGCAGGTGGCTCTTTTCCTGCATCTGGAGGTGTAAATGTCTGTGATGGTGGGGAGACTGACTCCAACAGACTTCTGTGCAGCCTTCACCACTCTCTGCAGAGCTTTCCTCTCTTCAACTGTGCAGCCTCCATGCCACACGTTGATGCTGGAGCACAGGATGCTCTCCACTGCACACCTGTAGAAGGAGGTGAGGACTGGGCTGCTCAGACCAGCTCGTCTCAGCCGTCTGAGGAAGTAGAGTCTCTGATGACCTTTCTTGATCAGGCTGGTGGTGTTGTTGCTCCAGCTGAGGTTATCATTCATGTGTACACCCAAGTATTTGTAGCTGGAGACCACTTCCACTGCAGACCCACCTATTTTCAGTGGGGCATGGGTGTGTTTGTTCCTTCTGAAGTCCACAATCATCTCCTTTGTCTTCTTCACATTCATGTGAAGATTATTCTCTTTGCACCAGCTCTCCAGGTGTTCCACCTCCTGTCTGTAGCTGGACTCATCATTGTTTGTGATGCATCCCACCACCGCTGTATCATCTGCAAACTTAACAATATGACAGCCTGGAAGTGTGGCTGTACAATCATATGTGAGCAGAGTGAACAGAAGGGGGCTCAGCACACATCCCTGAGGAGAGCCAGTGCTAAGGGTTATGGTGGAGGAGGAGAAGTTGTGGATCTTCACGGACTGTGGTCTGTCTGTTAAGAAGTCTAGTACCCAGTTACAAATAGAGGGGCTTAGTCCAAGTGTAGATAGTTTGTCTATCAGAGTTTGGGGGATCATGGTGTTGAAGGCAGATGTGAAGTCCACAAAGAGCAGACGGACGTATGAGTCTAATGCCAGACCACATTCTGCAGCAATCACAACATCATGGCTACGTAGGAGAAGGACCCGGGTACTGAAATGTCCAGCCTGCAGTCCAGATGTTTCACCTATAGAGAACATTTGGTGCATCATAAAGAGGAAGGTGCAACAAAGAAGGCCCAAGATGATTGAACAGTTAGAGGCCTGTATTAGACATGAATGTAGAGCATTCCTATTTCTAAACTTGAGAAACTGAAAGTATTATTATTACAATTATTTTTTATTGTTATTTTTAAGCCGAATTACGCAGTTTCCGGTAGTTTCCGACAGTTTCCGGTCGCTATGTTTCTTAGCTTCGGTTAGCTCCGGCTTCGACAGCCAAACCTTGTTGGTTCAGAGGTTGCTCCGCGCGGACACATGCGCTGCAGCTGAACGGCGGTTTTGCGTAGGGACAGATAGACCAAGGACAAAGACGCTGTGGAACGCGTGAAGCAGCAGACAGCAAGATTTAGTGGAGG
>JBBPBX010055812.1:0-22975 GCA_038048925.1 Garcialebias charrua
AAAAACACTGAGCAGCAAGAAAAGCTCTCACAACAGAAAGAGGCTACAATGAAACACACTGAACAAAAATATAAAACAACACTTTTGTTTTTGCTCCCATTTCTACGGTGGCATTTTTAGGTCTGTTGTGTGTTAATATCGTCATCCTGAAAGCTAAGTGTGCTAGCAACAGCCTCTGAGCCAGCCAGACTCCGGCAATCCTCGTCAGCTAAATGTTATTACATGAGATGGAGATTATTTATAAAATACAGTGGAAGCAGTATAGCTAAAAGGTAACAAGTGAAAGAATTTGACGTTACCTGCTGTAACATTTACAACGGAGGTGGACGCTTTCTCTCCACTTCCTTCTCCTCCAAGCAGCGTGTTAAAAACGGTACATTTCTTCAAAATCAGCGCATGCCGAGTGGCCAAATCTTCTGCATGTTCGACGTATTTCCTCCCTTTATCGTAATGGACGCGTTGCATGCGTTACAAGTAGTCCTGGTCTCATCTTTTTTCGTGAAATGAAGCCAAACGCTTGAGCGCTTCCTCCGCGACGCCATTTTGAACATAGATATCATATATAGACACCACCACCACTCGTCTCGGGCGCGGCGCATGTCTGTGATGTCAGCGCTTGAATACGTCACCACCATGAGTCTACAGAACCGGTAAGCTGAATCGTTAAGACATGCATCCTACAATTCCATGGAATTGGACTATTAAGAACCGGTTCTCTAACAGAACCGGTTCTCGGTTCCCATCCCTAATCAACTGTGCATAACATCATCAAAAGATTCAGAGAATCTGGAACAATTGCTGTGCGTAAGGGTCAAGGCCGTAAAACTCTACTGATGCTCGTGATCTCTGGGCCCTTAAACGTCACTGCACCTCAAACAGGAATGCCACTGTCAAGGAAATAACAGAATGGACTCAGGAATACTTCCAGAAAGCATGGTCAGTGAACATAATCCGCCGTTGCCAGCTGAAACTTTGTTGTTGTTGATTTTGTTTTGTTTTTTCTTTGCGTCGAAAGTCCAGCTGATCAGATCCATGACAGTAGGTTTTGTTTCAGAAGATGTGTAATAGGAGCTCCAATACACAGACAGAGGGCAAATAAATAAATAAATAAAGGCAGGAGGAGAAAATGTGTCTGCCTTGCTCGAGAGTGAGTGCAGAATTACACTATTACAAAAAAAGTAGTAGGTAAAGATGATGGATGGATGGGTAGGATTGTCCCCAAACAATTTTTCTTAATACAATTTATAATTTCCTGTTTAGAAAGAACGATCAGCATCAAAGTTCGATGGTGACCGGATCAGAATAAAGGGAACCAGATGCAGAGAAAACGATTCCCATGTTTTGGTTTCTTAAACATGTGTTAAATGGGCTGCTGCACTTTTGTTTCTCAAAAGCTCCTTATCTGGAGCCCACATGGATCCAACAATAACTGAACTTTCAAAAATCTGTTTTCCACACCAAACACTCCAGTTTAGTGTAGCCGAGTTCTGAAAATAGACAAACCAAACACTGGATTTAAAAGAGCATGATGTGACCCAAGATCTCAAAGAACTCACTTGAATTTAAACTATATCAGACCTAGATTCTAAAAAACTCTGATAAAATCCACTGGGAAAACCTTTAGTTGGAAAAAAGAATAAAACAAATATTTTCAATAATTCTTTAAAGTCAGAGATGAATAACCAGTTACAGAGGATAAAAATAAAATGAAACTAAAATAAACTCAGTGCAGAGATGAACAAGAACTACTGTCCCATCCCAATATGGCTGCCTGGTGTGTGTGTGTGTGTGTGTGTGTTTGTGTGTGTGAGGCAGACGTCTCCCTGTGTGAAGTGATGAGCAGACATTCTTTTTTCATCTACCAGCCTCCCGCCCTCTTGTGAGCTCCATATGAGCCGTCCACATGTGTCCTTTTTATCACCCTGGAGAAGTCTTCATCTCGAACAAATGAAAAGTTTCAAAGAGGAGGTGGGTACGCTCAGCGCTGCTTGGTTACAGAGCAGAGGGGATGAACACAATACAGGGCCGATGAGACGTCATTCATCTCTAGGAAATACTTTATTATTGTGACACAAGAAGAAGAAAACATTTCTTTAATCAAACCTTCACTGCATGAACTGAGCTCATCTTCTGCTTTTATGACGCTGATAATCAGAGAAAATCAAACGGGCGGGGGAAGAGATCAAACATGGACGCCATGTGTTTTTAAAGGACCAAACTTCATTCTGGAAAGTTCTTCAAAATTAAACAATAACAATACTGTCAAAACCCTGGTGACTGACACTCATTAGGCCCAAGCAGCGAAGCGCTGTGAAGGCCTATTGTAATCGCTCTGTTCAGGCCCGAGCTGCAATTTTTTCCGACAAATGAATTAGCCTTTTGGGGGCTTTATCATATTCCAAAACTCACCAAATTTGGTGGACTGGTGAAGGTTTATGTATTTTCGGGGCGTGGCAAAAATTGCAACAGAAACGGCTCAAGAGCGCCAACTAGAAAATTTCAAAAGACCCTCCGCATTAGCCTTAGTTTGTCGTAGAAACATGAAATTTGGTACACTTGTCCAATTCACCAAGATGCACAGAAAACCCTCTGGCACCAACATTGTACGATAAATAGGAAGGCGGCCATTTTGGAATGCTGTCCAAATTTTCACACCTTTTTGGCTGTTTACAACATCCGCATTTGAACAAACTCCTCCTAGGGATTTTGCTCAATCGCTTTTAAATTTGGACATTTTGTTCCAAAGGCGTGGGGAACAAAAAAATATCTAAACGGTTAGTTTCGAAGCATGCTGAAGGGGCGTGGGGGCCAGACCTCAAAGTAGGACATCTCGCCATGAAAAACAAAACGCTAATAGCATCTACACGAAAACTGCCTAATACATTAAACCTTCAGTGATTGATCCACATCAATGTCAATGTCAATCCACAAAGAATGATTGCTCATCACTTCACACAGGTAGACATCTGCCTCACACACACAAACACACACACACACACCAGGTAGCCCTGCAAGACTGAATGTCAAATCATGACATCACTTAAGCCACTCCCCCTGACAACAGGAAGTGTACATTTTTTCGTTGAATGGTCCCGATCTGACCCCTGTTACCTAATCAACATGACAGTGTGTCTAGTGACCCAAGACATGTTGGTGTAACTTGTTTTCCAACCCTTACTGTTTTGGGTGGAGCTTGTGGGTGCGGAGACGTGGCGAACTAAGACGTAACGCAGTCGCCATACATTCGGTTCTAAAATCCACAGATTTGATCCGAGGAGTTCCAAAATCCATTTGATCGATCATTGCCCACCCCTTAAACAGGAATCCATGATAATTGTCCAATAGCCTCCACAGCGCCCCCTAGAATATTTTAAAACTTTAGCTCCAAGCCATTTTTGTACCGATTATTCTGAAACTCGGTGAACATCTGTATCTTCTTAGGATCTACGAAAAATTCTCTTGGAGCCCTGGTCCAAAGCAAACAGAAAGTCGGCCATTTTGGTTCAAAGGGTCATTTTCCGACATTTATAATTACGGATTTTAACAAACTCCTAGGGATTTGGAAGGATTGCCTTCAAACTTGGTTAAAATGCCCTTAACACATTGGAGAGTAAAAATTAGCAAAAGCTTGCGTTTTCGTTTATGTTAAAGGGGCGTGGCCAGGCTTCAAAGTGACGTTTCACACCATAAATTTCAAAACGCTATAACTTTCACATTGAAAGACCAAAATGCACTTAACTTGGCATGAGTCATCCCTGTTGGATGCCTGATGATCCTATGGTCATGTTGTGATGTCATCAAAGCCCCTCCCCCTCAGAACAGGAAGTCACTTTTTTAACTTGGAATGCGCACTCTCGGACACCCTGGAACTACCATAATCAGGATGATCCTGTGTTAGAAGACATATAATAAGTTGGTCTGACTTATTTTAAATTAGTTTTTGCTGGAGGATATGGGCGTGGTGGTGTGACGATCTCAGATGTGATGCAGTCACCATACGTTTAGCTCTAAATTCCACAGATTTAAACCGAGGTGCACCAAAATCACTATGATCGATCATTATCCACCACTTAAACAGGCTTCCATGATAAGTAGCCAATACCTTCCACAGCGCCCCCTATATTTTTACTACAGTTATGTCTCACTGATACAACATCCGATCTGGACGAGATTTATTGTTCTTCATCACTGAGCACTTCTACACCCATTTATATTGTGGTTTAACATATGACTCCAGTGTACCCACTACATTATTCAAACTGTCATATCTCAGGGATAGATCGTCTGATCTGTTCCAGATTTATTGTGCATCATCTGTCAGCACTTCTACACACATTGGTATTGTTGATTCATGACCACTTTAGCCTTACCTACTCAGAGAAGAAATTGTCGATTTTTGCGTGACTCTTACAGCTTCGCCATGTGTAAGATTTAAGACTGATAACTGTTGATGACCACACATGACATGTTGAAAAGCCTAAAGGAAGTGCTTGTCAAACAATTGCCAAAAAACAGGAAGTCCAAATAACTCCTGTCTGGAAGGTCAGGTTTCGGCCAAACTTTAAAGGCTTGCAGCTGGTCTTGTACCGATATGGGCGGAAGGTGATTTTGAAGATTTGGTATATGCACACTCTGCTGGATGCATGTGGGAATGGAATGAGAGCATTCACAATTGTAACTGGGAGGCATTTCTGGAGCTCTGGCAGTTGTACGTGATGTTGAATATTTGGCAAATGCGCACCCTGTTTAACGGGTGTGGGATAGACATGAGAACATTCGTGATGGCGACTGGGTGGACTAGCTGGAGCTCCTGCGGGTGCCGTAAGGCTGGAGCGGCGCTTTGTTGCGAGGGGCTCAATGCTACTTGCAGCTTTAATTAGGCCCGAGCAGCTAAGCGATGCGAAGGCCTATTGTAATGGTAGTGTTTATTATTAGGCTCGAGCAGCTAAGCGTTGCAAAGGCCTATTGTAATTCGATTGTTTCTTCTTCTTCTTATTATTATTATTATTAGGCCCGAGCAGCTAAGCGTTGCGAAGGCCTATTGTAATTCGATCGTTTCTTCTTATTATTATTTTTTTCCGAAACGGAACGCTAATTTGGAGGCCTTAACAGATCCGGAAACTCACCAAATTTGGCGGACTCATCAGGACTGGTGAAAATTTGCATATTTTGAGGGCGTGGCAAAAATCGCAACAGAAATGGCTCAAGAGCACCCCCTAGAAATTTTCAAACTATCCTCTGCATTGGCCTTAGTTTCACGTAGAATTATGAAATTTGGTACACTTGTCCAATTCACCAAGATGTACAGAAAACCCTCTGGCACCAACATTGTTCGATACACGGGAAGGCGGCCATTTTGGAATGATGACCAAACTTTCACACGTTTTTGGCCGTTTACAGCCTCCGCATTTGAATGAACTACTCCTATGGATTTTGCTCAATCAGGTTCAAACTTGGTCAGTTTCTTCATAAGGCATGAGGGAACAAACGTTATCAAAACGGTTCGTTTTCATACATGCTGAAAGGGTGGTGCCAGACGTCAAAGTTGGACATCTCGTCATGAAAAACTAAACGCTCATATCTCCTACATGAACACTGTCTAATACATCAAACCTTCAGTGATTGACCCATATCCGGTCCCCTGCAATACTGAATGGTCAAATCATGACATCACTTAAGCCACGCCCCCTGACAACAGGAAGTGTAAAGTTTTACCTTGGACAGTCCCGATCGGACCCCTGATACCTAATCAGCCTGACAGTGTGTCCAGTGACCCAAGACATGTTGGTGTAACAAGCTTTCCAACACTGATCGTTTTGGGTGGAGCATGTGGGTGTGGCGACGTGGCGAAGTTAGACGTAACGCTGTCACCATACGTTTGGTTCTAAAATAAACAGATTTGATCTGAGGAGTACCAAAATCAGTGTGATTGATCATTGCCCACCCCTTGAACAGGAGTCTATGCTAATTAGCCAATAGGCTCAACAGCGCCCCCTAGAATATTTAAAAACATCAGCCCCAAGCTAAATGGCCTGATAATTCTGAAACTTGGTGAATATCTGTATCTTCTCAAGACCTACAAAAAAGTCTTTTGGAGCACTGGTCCGAAACGAACAGGAAGTCGGCCATTTTGGGTCAAAGGGTCATTTTTGGCTGTTTTTCACTTTTCATTGGTAGTGAATTTTAATGCACTCCTCCTAGGGATTTTAAGCGAATGACTTCAACCTTGGTCAATATGCACTTAAGATGTGAGGGAGTGAAAATTTATCAAAAACTTGCGTTTTCATATATGCTGAAGGGGCGTGGCCATGCCTCAAAGTTTGGCTTCTCACCATAAATTTCAAAACGTTATAACTTTCACAATGAAAAACAGAATTGAACCAAACTTGGCATGAGTGATCCATGTCAGATGCCCAACAATCCTCTGTGGTGATGTTGTGACGTCTCCGAAGCCCCGCCCCCTCAGAACAGGAAGTCACTTTTTTATTGGAAGGCTCCCTTTCTGACAGCCTTGAACTAATCAGGATGATCTTGTGTTAGAAGACATGTAACAAGTTGGTCTGACTTGCTTTAAAGCACAAACAGTTTTTGCTGGAGGATGTGGGCGTGACGGCTTGAGGATCTCAGAAGTGACACCGTCACCATACGTCTGGCTCTAAAATCAACAGATTTGATCTGAAGAGTAACAAAATCAGTATGATTGATCATTATCCACCACTACAACAGGCTTACATGATAGGTGGCCAATACCCTACACCGCGCTACCTATATTATTACTACAGTTATATCTCAGTGATACATCATCCAATCTACACGAGATTTATTGTGCTTCATCAGTGAGCACTTCTACACACATTGATATTGTAGTTTAACAGATGACTCCAGAGCACTACCTACATTATTTAACATCTCATTGCTATATCATCCGATCTGTTCCACATTTACTATGTGTAATCTGTCAGCACTTCTAAACACATTATATTGTTGATATTCGTCAACTGTTCTTGGCAAATGGGTGCAGGATGGGCACCATAAGGCCGGCGCGGCGCTAAGCTGCGAGGGCCTCAATGCCGCTTACGGCTTTAATTAGGCCCGAGCACCTAAGTAATGCAAAGGCCTATTGTAATTTTAATGTTTATTTATTTACTTTTTATTAGGCCCGAGCAGCTAAGCGTTGCGAAGGCCTATTGTAGTCGCTCGATTTTTTCATTATTATTATTATTATTATTATTTTTCTGTCACTTCGCGCGGCTGTTTGGGGCCTTTAACATATTCAAAAACTCACCAAACTTCACCCAAAATTGTCCCCCAACTAAAATTTTTGGATTCTGGTGGAATCGCAAGTGGGCGTGGCCAAACTGCTCTATAGCGCCCCCTAACGTGAGTTGGGGGAAACCGTAGGTCGTACAGATCTGAAACTCGGTACATAGGTAGATCTCCCCAATTCAAGAAAAAAAGTCTCTTGGAGGTACCCTCTAAAATGCACAGGTAGGCGGCCATTTTGGGTCAAAGGTCAAATTTTGGTCATTTTTCAGTTTTACTCATGTCGAACTTTGACAAACTCTTTCTCAGACGTTCGACCTATCGGCTTCATTCTTGGTCAGAATGCAGTTAAGGCATGGGCCTTTAACCCTCTGGGGTCTATGCCCTCATATTTGAGGGCATGAAGTCATGTCTATAAATAGTCTCTTTAAACAAAGCACGTTGCATGTGAAGTGTTCCATTCAAGTCTGTTGGACAGCAGAGACTCCAATCTTTATAAAGTAGTGTTTTTATATTGATTTTGTTGTGTATTTACTTCAAAATACAACCAGAAATGTGACAGATGATTGCTGTTATATCATTGCACCCATGTTACTCGCGCGACGCGCAATCAGTTGATTTTTTATTACCAAAAAGTCAATGAATTCAAAATGAAATTCAAATTTCGGAGTTTCCCTGAACACACCACATTGTGAAGCAACCAATCAGAACCGTTTTTCCTCCATGTTGTGTCCTGAACACAGAAACACAGCAGCAGTAGTTTTGGTGAAGAAAGGGGGGGTGGAGATCAGGCACTGATTTTATGAGTATTTAGTGTGTCTGCAGAGTTTTGTAGTCGTTCTTGGTCTGTTTTTATAATGAAAGGGTGAAAAAAAACACAGAGAATTTGTGATGAAGATACTGTTTTGACACATAAAAAAAACGCATGGAAATTGCCCACTTTATGATGTGAAAAACATGTATTCTAATTCGTTTTTTACTAAGTTTGTAAGTCTCCTCCTACATGTCTTTGCGTGAGTGCAGCTACAGTGTGCGCTCTCAGGACATGATTACCTGCAGTGTTCCGTCAGTGAGGACTGAACTTGGAAAAAGGGCCTTCTCCTACTCTGCTCCTGCTTCATGGAATATCTTACAAAAAGATCTGAAGCTCTCGACCTTGACTTCTCTAAATGGTTTTCAGAATCTGTTGGAATCCTGGCAAAAACCAATGCAGATCTGTTCCTGTCTTTGATTTTATACGTCTACCTTATAATGTTTTGCTAGTTTTTTGATACTTTGTAAAAAAAAAAAAAAAAAAAAAAAACTTTTTTTTTTTTTCTCTCTTTTGTTTTCTATTGTTTATTGTTTGTTTGTTTATTGTTTATTGTTTAAGGAAATTATACCACTGCTGTTCATTGTTCTTTAGTTTTAGCAGGTCGCTTTCGTAAATGAGCCCTTGAGGTTCAAAAGATTTACCTGACTAAATAAAGGTTGAATGAATGAAAAAGTTTGTACACAAGTTCTTAAAAGTTACCAATGAAATTTTCATTTTAGGCTGTCAAAATGGTTTGTTAAATATTTTTGTGAGTTTCATAGTAAACATATCAATATTTTATTAACACAGATTTCATTTTTTATGTTATTTTTTGCTCCAATGTGATCATGCATTTTGTCAAAATGAAACAAAGACTATAAAATCATGAAGATGAGGTTGTCCTGAAAACAATAATACCAAACAAGGCCTGGTAAATAGTTTTTATGATGGAAATATAAGGCTAAATTCAAATTTATACCACAACGGACATTTAGACCTCAGACCCCAGAGGGTTAAAACATATCAATAAAATTGACTTTTCGTATATGTTCAGGGGGCGTGGCGGAGCGGTGAACTTGGCGTACTCGCCAAAACAAACGGAACGCTATAACTTTGTCATTAAAAGGTCAATTGGCACCAAACTTGGCAAGAGGGATCCTGGTTGGATGCCTGACAATCCTATGTTGTCATAGTCCGACCTCACCTAAGCCCCGCCCCCTCAGAACAGGAAGTGACTTTTTTTGCTTGGAAAGCTCCAACTCTGGCTCTCTTGATCTAATCAAGATGATCTTGTGTCAGATGACTGATAACAAGTTGGTCTCACTTGTTTTAAAGCACCAACAGTTTAAAGCAGAGGGCGTGGCCGTGGCAGAGCGGCGAAGTCACAGGTCACGCCGCCGCCATACGTTTTGCTCTAGATTCCACAAGTTTCAGCCCAGATTCACCAAACTCACTGACATCGATCCTTGTTCATCCACCGACAGGGATCAGGTGCAATACTTGGTGGGTGTGGCCTAATTCCTCAACAGCGCCCTCTAGAATATTTAAAAAAAACAGCCCCCAACCATGCTTTATCCCAGAATAATGAAACTTGGTACACATGTGTATCTCGTCAGGATCTACAAAAAAAGTCTCTTGGAGCAATGGTCCAAAGCCAAAAGGAAGTCGGCCATTTTAGGTCAAAGTCACAATTTTGTCTATTTCATTGACGTCATATCTGAACGAACTCGTCCTAGAGCTTTTGAGATCCAGGCGTCAAACTCGGTCAGCACAATCTTGAGGCATTGAAGGTCAAAAGTTGTTAAAATAAATTTTCTATGTCAAAGCATGTGGGCGTGGCCAAGCCTCAAATCTGGCCATTCTCCATGAAACATCAAGATGGAATAACTTCCTAATATAAGCTCCCAACTGCACCAAAGTCACTAAGATCGATATTTCTCCATCCCTCGACAGGACTGCAGTCCAATATGTAGTGGGCGTGGCCTGATTCTTCCATAGCGCCCCCTAGAATTTATTTTAAAATCAGCCCCCAGCCATGCTTTATCCCAGAATTATGAAACGTGGTATACATGTGTAAATTGTCAGGACCTACAAACAAGTCTCTTGGAACCCTGGTCCAAAACCAACAGGAAGTTGGCCATTTTGGGTCAAAGGATAGTTTTGGTCATAAATTTCACACCATTCTGGTGGATTAAAGCCACTATATCTCTCACGCCCTTGACCTAGTCAAGATGATCCTGTGCTAGAAGACAGAGAATACATTGATCTGATATGTTTTAAAACACTAGAAGTTTTTGTTGGAGGATGTGGGCGTGGTTGTGGCAACATGGCAAATACAAGACCAGCCGGCGATGCTTGAGCTCTAGAGTTTGCATGTGATTTTGAATATTTGGCAAATGCGCACCATGATAGCGATTGGGCGGACTAGCTAGACTTCACACGCTCGCCACAATAAGGCCGGAGCGGCGCTAAGCTGCGAGGTCCTCAACGCCGCTTGCGGCTTTAATTAGGCCCGAGCAGCTAAGCGCTGCGAAGGCCTATTGTAATTGTACTGTTTCTTATTAGGCCCGAGCAGCTAAGCGCTGCGAAGGCCTATTGTAATTGTAGTGTTTATTATTATTATTATTTATTATTAGGCCCGAAGCAGCGAAGCGCTGCAAGGACCTATTGTAATTGTAGTGTTTATTATTATTTTTATTTTTATTTTTTTTATTATTATTATTATTTTTATTCTAGTCCCTCTTGAAGTGGCCTTTTGGGGGCTTTATCATATACGAAAACTCACCAAATTTGGCGGACTCGTCAGGACTGGTGAAAAATTACGTATTTTGGGGGCGTGGCAAAAATCGTCACAGAAATGGCTCAAGAGCGCCCCCTAGAAATTTTCAAAATACCCTCCGCATGACCTTAGTTTGACGTAGAATCATGAAATTTGGTACACTTGTCCAACTCACCAAGATATACAGAAAACCCTCTGGCACCAATGTTGTACAATAAATGGGAAGGCGGCCATTTTGGAACGATGACCAAATTTTCACCCCTTTTTGGCCATTTACAGCCTCTGCATTTGAACGAACTCCTCCTATGAATTTCGCCCGATTTGGTTCAAACTTGGCCAGTTTCTTCATAAGGCATGGGGGAACAAACGACATCAAAATTGTGCGTTTTCATGAATGCTGAAGGGGCGGGGCCAGACGTCAAAGTTGGACATCTCGCCATGAAAAACGAAACGCTTACAGCTCTTACACGAAAAGAGTCTAATACATCAAACCTTCAGTTATTGACCCACATCCGGTCCCCTGCAAAACTGTATGGTCAAATCATGACATCACTTAAGCCACGCCCCCTGACAACAGGAAGTGTAAAGTTTTACTTTGAAAGGTCCATATCGGACCCGTGTTACCTAATCAGCGTGACATTGTGTCCAGTGACTAAAGACATGTTGGTGTAACAAGCTTTCCAGCACTGTTCGTTTTGGGTGGAGCAAGTGGGCGTGGCGACATGGCGAAGTAAGACGTAACGCCATCACCATACGTTTGGATCTAAAATCCACAGATTTGATCCGAGGAGTACCAAAATCAGTATGATCGATCATTGCCCACCCCTTGAACAGGTGTTTATGCTAATTAGCAAATCGCTACAGAAACGGCTCAAGAGCGCCCCCTAGAAATATTCAAAATACCCTCCGCATTGACCTTAGTTTGACGTAGAATCATGAAATTTGGTACACTTGTCCAACTCACCAAGATGCACAGAAAACCCTCTGGCACCAATGTTGTACGATAAATGGTAAGGCGGCCATTTTGGAACGATGACCAAATTTTCACCCCTTTTTGGCCGTTTACAGCCTCTGCATTTCAACGAACTCCTCCTAGGGATTTCGCTCGATTTGATTCAAACTTGGCCAGTTTCTTTATAAGGCACGGGGGAACAAATGTTATCAAAACTGTGCGTTTTCATGCATGCTGAAGGGGCGGGGCCAGACCTCAAAGTTGGACATCTCGCCATGAAAAACGAAACGCTTACAGCTCTTACACGAAAACTGTCTAATACATCAAACCTTCAGTGATTGACCCACATCCGGTCCCCTGCAAAACTGTATGGTCAAATCATGACATCACTTAAGCCACGCCCCCTGACAACAGGAAGTGTAAAGTTTTACGTTGAACGGTCCATATCGGATCCCTGTTACCTAATCAGCGTGACATTGTATCCAGTCACCGAAGACATGGTGGTGTAACAAGCTTTCCAGCACTGTTCGTTTTGGGTGGAGCAAGTGGGCGTGGTGACGTGGCGAAGTAAGACGTAACGCCGTCACCATACGTTTGGTTCTAAACTCCACAGATTTGATCTGAGGAGTACCAAAATCATTATGATCGATCATTACCCACCCCTTGAACAGGTGTTTATGCTAATTAGCAAATAGCCTCCATAGCGCCCCCTAGATTATTCAAACTGTTGTATCTCAGTGATACATCATCCGATCTGAACCAGATTTATTGTGCATCATCAGTGAGCCCTTGTGGACACATTGATATTGTGGTTTAACATTTGACTCAAGTGCGCCCCCTACATTATTTCTATGGTTATATCTCAGTGATACATCATCCGATCTGAACCAGATTTATTGTGATTCATCAGTGAACACTTCTACACACATTGATAATGTTATGTAAATTTTTACTCCATAGCGCCCCCTATATTATTACTACAGTTATATCTTAGTGATACATTATCCGATCTGCACGAGATTTATTATGATTCATCAGTGAACACTTCTACACACATTGATAATGGTATGTAAATTTTTACTCCATAGCGCCCCCTGTATTATTACTACAGTTATATCTTAGTGATACATTATCCGATCTGCACGAGATTTATTGTGCTTTATCAGTGAACACTTCGACACACATTGATAATGGTATGTAAATTTTTACTCCATAGCGCCCCCTATATTATTACTACAGTTATATCTTAGTGATACATTATCCGATCTGCACGAGATTTATTATGATTCATCAGTGAACACTTCTACACACATTGATAATGGTATGTAAATTTTTACTCCATAGCGCCCCCTGTATTATTACTACAGTTATATCTTAGTGATACATTATCCGATCTGCACAAGATTTATTGTGCTTTATCAGTGAACACTTCGACACACATTGATAATGGTATGTAAATTTTTACTCCATAGCGCCCCCTATATTATTACTACAGTTATATCTTAGTGATACATTATCCGATCTGCACGAGATTTATTGTGATTCATCAGTGAACACTTCTATACACATTGATAATGGTATGTAAATTTTTACTCCATAGCGCCCCCTATATTATTACTACAGTTATATCTCAGTGATACATTATCCAATCTGCACGAGATTTATTGTGCTTTATCAGTGAACACTTCGACACACATTGATAATGGTATGTAAATTTTTACTCCATAGCGCCCCCTATATTATTACTACAGTTATATCTTAGTGATACATTATCCGATCTGCACGAGATTTATTGTGCTTTATCAGTGAACACTTCGACACACATTGATAATGGTATGTAAATTTTTACTCCATAGCGCCCCCTATATTATTACTACAGTTATATCTTAGTGATACATTATCCGATCTGCACGAGATTTATTGTGATTTATCAGTGAACACTTCTACACACATTGATAATGTATGTAAATTCATACTCCATAGCGTCCCCTATATTATTACTACAGTTATATCTCAGTGATACATTATCCGATCTGCATGAGATTTACTATGTTTCATCAGTGAGACCTTGTGGACACATTGGTATTGTGGTTTAACATATGACTCAAGAGCGCCCCCTAGATTATTCAAATCGTTATATCTCAGTGATACATCATCCGATCTAAACCAGATTTATTGTGTATCATCAGTGAGCCCTCGTGGACACATTGATATTGTGGTTTAACATATGACTCCAGAGCGCCCCTTAGATTATTCAAATCGTTATATCTTAGTGATACATCATCCGATCTAAACCAGATTTATTGTGCATCATCAGTGAGCCCTCGTGGACACATTGATATGGTGGGCTAACATTTGACTCAAGTGCGTCCCCTAGATTATTCAAACTGTTATATCTCAGTTATACATCATCCGATATTTACCAGATTTATTGTACATCATCAGTGAGCACTTCAACAGACATTGATACTGTGGTTTAACAGATAACTCCAGTGCGCCCCCTACATTATTTTTCAAACTGTTACATCTCATTGCTAGATCATCTGATCTGTTCTACATTTACTGTGTGTCACCAGTCAGCACTTCTAAACACGTATATATTGTTGTTATTCGCTAACTGTTCTTGGCAAACGGGTGCTGGATGGGCATGAGAGAGTTCGCGATGGTGACCGAGCAGATCAATTGGAGGTCCCGTGGTCGACATAATAAGGCCAGAGCGGCGCTAAGCTGCGAGGGCCTCAATGCTGCTTGCAGCTTTAATTAGGCCCGAAGCAGCGAAGCGCTGCAAGGACCTATTGTAATTGTAGTGTTTATTATTAGGCCCGAAGCAGCGAAGCGCTGCAAGGACCTATTGTAATTGTAGTGTTTATTTTTTTTTTTTTTTTCTTCCCCCAAAAGAAGTGGCCTTTTGGAGGCTTTATCATATACGAAAACTCACCAAATTTGGCGGACTCGTCAGGACTGGTGAAAAATTACGTATTTTGGGGGCGTGGCAAAAATCGCCACAGAAACGGCTCAAGAGCGCCCCCTAGAAATTTTCAAAATACCCTCCGCATTGACCTTAGTTTGACGTAGAATCATGAAATTTGGTACACTTGTCCAACTCACCAAGATGCACAGAAAACCCTCTGGCACCAATGTTGTACAATAAATGGTAAGGCGGCCATTTTGGAACGATGACCAAATTTTCACCCCTTTTTGGCCGTTTACAGCCTCCGCATTTGAACGAACTCCTCCTATGAATTTCGCTCGATTTGGTTCAAACTTGGCCAGTTTCTTCATAAGGCACGGGGGAACAAACGATATCAAAATTGTGCGTTTTCATGAATGCTGAAGGGGCGGGGCCAGACGTCAAAGTTGGACATCTCGCCATGAAAAACGAAACGCTTACAGCTCTTACACGAAAAAAGTCTAATACATCAAACCTTCAGTTATTGACCCACATCCGGTCCCCCGCAAAACTGTATGGTCAAATCATGACATCACTTAAGCCACGCCCCCTGACAACAGGAAGTGTAAAGTTTTACGTTGAACGGTCCATATCGGACCCCTGTTACCTAATCAGCGTGGCATTGTGTCCAGTGACCGAAGACATGTTGGTGTAACAAGCATTCCAATACTGTTCGTTTTTGGTGGAGCATGTGGGCGTGGCGACGTGGCGAAGTAAGACATAACGCCATCACCATACGTTTGGTTCTAAAATCCACAGATTTGATCCGAGGAGTACCAAAATCAGTATGATCGATCATTGCCCACCCCTTGAACAGGTGTTTATGCTAATTAGCAAATCGCTACAGAAACGGCTCAAGAGCGCCCCCTAGAAATATTCAAAATACCCTCCGCATTGACCTTAGTTTGACGTAGAATCATGAAATTCGGTACACTTGTCCAACTCACCAAGATGCACAGAAAACCCTCTGGCACCAATGTTGTACGATAAATGGTAAGGCGGCCATTTTGGAACGATGACCAAATTTTCACCCCTTTTTGGCCGTTTACAGCCTCTGCATTTCAACGAACTCCTCCTAGGGATTTCGCTCGATTTGATTCAAACTTGGCCAGTTTCTTTATAAGGCACGGGGGAACAAATGTTATCAAAACTGTGCGTTTTCATGCATGCTGAAGGGGCGGGGCCAGACCTCAAAGTTGGACATCTCGCCATGAAAAACGAAACGCTTACAGCTCTTACACGAAAACTGTCTAATACATCAAACCTTCAGTGATTGACCCACATCCGGTCCCCTGCAAAACTGTATGGTCAAATCATGACATCACTTAAGCCACGCCCCCTGACAACAGGAAGTGTAAAGTTTTACATTGAACGGTCCATATCGGACCCCTGTTACCTAATCAGCGTGGCATTGTGTCCAGTGACCGAAGACATGTTGGTGTAACAAGCATTCCAATACTGTTCGTTTTTGGTGGAGCATGTGGGCGTGGCGACGTGGCGAAGTAAGACATAACGCCATCACCATACGTTTGGTTTTAAAATCCACAGATTTGATCCGAGGAGTACCAAAATCAGTATGATCGATCATTCCCCACTGCTTGGACAGGTGTCTATGCTAATTAGCATATAGACTCCATAGCGCCCCCTAGATTATTCAAACTGTTATATCTCAGTGATACATCATCCGATCTGAACCAGATTTATTGTGCATCATCAGTGAGCCCTTGTGGACACATTGATAAGGTGGGCTAACATTTGACTCAAGTGCGCCCCCTACATTACTTCTATAGTTATATCTCAGTGATACATCATCCGATCTGAACCAGATTTATTGTGCATCATCAGTGAGACCTTGTGGACACATTGATATTGTGGTTCAACATATGACTCCAGAGCGCCCCCTAGATTATTCAAACTGTTATATCTCAGTGAGACATCATCCGATCTGAACCAGATTTATTGTTCATCATCAGTGAGCCCTTGTGGACACATTGATATTGTGGTTTAACATTTGACTCAAGTGCGCCCCCTACATTATTTCTATGGTTATATCTCAGTGATACATCATCCGATCTGAACCAGATTTATTGTGATTCATCAGTGAACACTTCTACACACATTGATAATGGTATGTAAATTTTTACTCCATAGCGCCCCCTATATTATTACTACAGTTATATCTTAGTGATACATTATCCGATCTGCACGAGATTTATTATGATTCATCAGTGAACACTTCTACACACATTGATAATGGTATGTAAATTTTTACTCCATAGCGCCCCCTATATTATTACTACAGTTATATCTTAGTGATACATTATCCGATCTGCACGAGATTTATTGTGCTTTATCAGTGAACACTTCGACACACATTGATAATGGTATGTAAATTTTTACTCCATAGCGCCCCCTATATTATTACTACAGTTATATCTTAGTGATACATTATCCGATCTACACGAGATTTATTGTGCTTTATCAGTGAACACTTCGACACACATTGATAATGGTATGTAAATTTTTACTCCATAGCGCCCCCTATATTATTACTACAGTTATATCTCAGTGATACATTATCCAATCTGCACGAGATTTATTGTGCATCATCAGTGAGACCTTGTGGACACATTGATATTATGGTTTAACATATGACTCCAGAGCGCCCCCTAGATTATTCAAACTGTTATATCTCAGTGATACATCATCCGATCTGAACCAGATTTATTGTGCGTCATCAAGAAGCAGTTTTACACGCATTGATATTGTTGTGTAAATTTTGACTCAATTGCGCCCCCTACATTATTTCTATAGTTATATCTCAGTGATACATAATCCGATCTGAACCAGATTTATTGTGCATCATCAGTGAGACCTTGTGGACACATTGATATTATGGTTTAACATATGACTCCAGAGCGCCCCCTAGATTATTCAAACTGTTATATCTCAGTGATACATCATCCGATCTGAACCAGATTTATTGTGTATCATCAGTGAGACCTTGTGGACACATTGATATTGTGGTTTAACATATGACTCCAGAGCGCCCCCTAGATTATTCAAACTGTTATATCTCAGTGAGACATCATCCGATCTGAACCAGATTTATTGTGTATCATCAGTGAGCCCTTGTGGACACATTGATATGGTGGGCTAACATTTGACTCAAGTGCGCCCCCTACATTACTTCTATAGTTATATCTCAGTGATACATCATCCGATCTGAACCAGATTTATTGTGCATCATCAGTGAGACCTTGTGGACACATTGATATTGTGGTTCAACATATGACTCCAGAGCGCCCCCTAGATTATTCAAACTGTTATATCTCAGTGAGACATCATCCGATCTGAACCAGATTTATTGTTCATCATCAGTGAGCCCTTGTGGACACATTGATATTGTGGTTTAACATTTGACTCAAGTGCGCCCCCTACATTATTTCTATGGTTATATCTCAGTGATACATCATCCGATCTGAACCAGATTTATTGTGATTCATCAGTGAACACTTCTACACACATTGATAATGTTATGTAAATTTTTACTCCATAGCGCCCCCTATATTATTACTACAGTTATATCTTAGTGATACATTATCCGATCTGCACGAGATTTATTATGCTTTATCAGTGAACACTTCGACACACATTGATAATGTTATGTAAATTTTTACTCCATAGCGCCCCCTATATTATTACTACAGTTATATCTTAGTGATACATTATCCGATCTGCACGAGATTTATTATGATTCATCAGTGAACACTTCTACACACATTGATAATGGTATGTAAATTTTTACTCCATAGCGCCCCCTGTATTATTACTACAGTTATATCTTAGTGATACATTATCCGATCTGCACGAGATTTATTGTGCTTTATCAGTGAACACTTCGACACACATTGATAATGGTATGTAAATTTTTACTCCATAGCGCCCCCTATATTATTACTACAGTTATATCTTAGTGATACATTATCCGATCTGCACGAGATTTAATGTGATTCATCAGTGAACACTTCTATACACATTGATAATGGTATGTAAATTTTTACTCCATAGCGCCCCCTATATTATTACTACAGTTATATCTCAGTGATACATTATCCAAACTGCACGAGATTTATTGTGCTTTATCAGTGAACACTTCGACACACATTGATAATGGTATGTAAATTTTTACTCCATAGCGCCCCCTATATTATTACTACAGTTATATCTTAGTGATACATTATCCGATCTGCACGAGATTTATTATGATTCATCAGTGAACACTTCTACACACATTGATAATGGTATGTAAATTTTTACTCCATAGCGCCCCCTGTATTATTACTACAGTTATATCTTAGTGATACATTATCCGATCTGCACGAGATTTATTGTGCTTTATCAGTGAACACTTCTACACACATTGATAATGTATGTAAATTTATACTCCATAGCGCCCCCTATATTATTACTACAGTTATATCTCAGTGATACATTATCCGATCTGCACGATATTTACTATGTTTCATCAGTGAGACCTTGTGGACACATTGATATTGTGGTTTAACATATGACTCAAGAGCGCCCCCTAGATTATTCAAATTGTTATATCTCAGTGAGACATCATCCGATCTGAACCAGATTTATTGTGCATCATCAGTGAGTCCTTGTGGACACATTGATAAGGTGGGTTAACATTTGACTCAAGTGCGCCCCCTACATTATTTCTATAGTTATATCTCAGTGATACATCATCCGATCTGAACCAGATTTATTGTGTATCATCAGTGAGACATTGTGGACACATTGATATTGTGGTTTAACATATGACTCCATAGCGCCCCCTAGATTACTCAAACTGTTATATCTCAGTGAGACATCATCTGATCTGAACCAGATTTATTGTGTATCATCAATGAGCCCTTGTGGACACATTGATATGGTGGGCTAACATTTAACTCAAGGGCGCCCCCTACATTATTTCTATAGTTATATCTCAGTGATACATCATCCGATCTGAACCAGATTTATTGTGCATCATCAGTGAGCCCTTGTGGACACATTGATTTTGTGGTTTAACATATAACTCCATAGCGCCCCCTAGATTATTCAAACTGTTATATCTCAGTGAGACATCATCCGATCTGAACCAGATTTATTGTGCGTGTGCACCCCTGGTGCGGAGTAGACACGAGAGACTTTGAAATGGCGACCGAGCGGACGAGCTGGAGCTCGCGCGGTCGCCTCAATAAGGTCGGAGCGGCGCTAAGCTGCGAGGGCCTCAACGCCGCTTGCGGCTTTAATTATTTTTATTTTTTTTCTTCCCCCCAAAGAAGTGGCCTTTTGGAGGCTTTATCATATACGAAAACTCACCAAATTTGGCGGACTCGTCAGGACTGGTGAAAAATTACGTATTTTGGGGGCGTGGCAAAAATCGCCACAGAAACGGCTCAAGAGCGCCCCCTAGAAAATTTCAAAATACCCTCCGCATTGACCTTAGTTTGACGTAGAATCATGAAATTCGGTACACTTGTCCAACTCACCAAGATGCACAGAAAACCCTCTGGCACCAACGTTGTACAATAAATGGGAAGGCGGCCATTTTGAAACGATGACCAAATTTTCACCCCTTTTTGGCCGTTTACAGCCTCCGCATTTGAACGAACTCCTCCTATGAATTTCGCTCGATTTGGTTCAAACTTGGCCAGTTTCTTCATAAGGCACAGGGGAACAAACAATATCAAAATTGTGCGTTTTCATGAATGCTGAAGGGGCGGGGCCAGACGTCAAAGTTGGACATCTCGCCATGAAAAACGAAACGCTAACAGCTCTTACACGAAAAAAGTCTAATACATCAAACCTTCAGTTATTGACCCACATCCGGTCCCCCGCAAAACTGTATGGTCAAATCATGACATCACTTAAGCCACGCCCCCTGACAACAGGAAGTGTAAAGTTTTACATTGAACGGTCCATATCGGACCCCAGTTACCTAATCAGCGTGGCATTGTGTCCAGTGACCGAAGACATGTTGGTGTAACAAGCATTCCAATACTGTTCGTTTTTGGTGGAGCATGTGGGCGTGGCGAAGTGGCGAAGTAAGACATAACGCCATCACCATACGTTTGGTTCTAAAATCCACAGATTTGATCCGAGGAGTACCAAAATCAGTATGATCGATCATTGCCCACCCCTTGAACAGGTATTTATGCTAATTAGCAAATCGCTACAGAAACGGCTCAAGAGCGCCCCCTAGAAATATTCAAAATACCCTCCGCATTGACCTTAGTTTGACGTAGAATCATGAAATTTGGTACACTTGTCCAACTCACCAAGATGCACAGAAAACCCTCTGGCACCAATGTTGTACGATAAATGGTAAGGCGGCCATTTTGGAACGATGACCAAATTTTCACCCCTTTTTGGCCGTTTACAGCCTCTGCATTTCAACGAACTCCTAATAGGGATTTCGCTCGATTTGATTCAAACTTGGCCAGTTTCTTTATAAGGCACAGGGGAACAAATGTTATCAAAACTGTGCGTTTTAATGCATGCTGAAGGGGCGGGGCCAGACCTCAAAGTTGGACATCTCGCCATGAAAAACGAAACGCTTACAGCTCTTACACGAAAACTGTCTAATACATCAAACCTTCAGTGATTGACCCACATCCGGTCCCCTGCAAAACTGTATGGTCAAATCATGACATCACTTAAGCCACGCCCCCTGACAACAGGAAGTGTAAAGTTTTACGTTGAACGGTCCATATCGGATCCCTGTTACCTAATCAGCGTGACATTGTATCCAGTCACCGAAGACATGTTGGTGTAACAAGCTTTCCAGCACTGTTCGTTTTGGGTGGAGCAAGTGGGCGTGGTGACATGGCGAAGTAAGACGTAACGCCGTCACCATACGTTTGGTTCTAAACTCCACAGATTTGATCTGAGGAGTACCAAAATCATTATGATCGATCATTACCCACCCCTTGAACAGGTGTTTATGCTAATTAGCAAATAGCCTCCATAGCGCCCCCTAGATTATTCAAACTGTTGTATCTCAGTGATACATCATCCGATCTGAACCAGATTTATTGTGCATCATCAGTGAGCCCTTGTGGACACATTGATATGGTGGGCTAACATTTGACTCAAGTGCGCCCCCTACATTATTTCTATAGTTATATCTCAGTGATACATCATCCGATCTGCACGAGATTTATTATGCTTTATCAGTGAACACTTCGACACACATTGATAATGTTATGTAAATTTTTACTCCATAGCGCCCCCTATATTATTACTACAGTTATATCTTAGTGATACATTATCCGATCTGCACGAGATTCATTATGATTCATCAGTGAACACTTCTACACACATTGATAATGGTATGTAAATTTTTACTCCATAGCGCCCCCTGTATTATTACTACAGTTATATCTTAGTGATACATTATCCGATCTGCACGAGATTTATTGTGCTTTATCAGTGAACACTTCGACACACATTGATAATGTATGTAAATTTTTACTCCATAGCGCCCCCTATATTATTATTACAGTTATATCTTAGTGATACATTATCCGATCTGCACGAGATTTAATGTGATTCATCAGTGAACACTTCTATACACATTGATAATGGTATGTAAATTTTTACTCCATAGCGCCCCCTATATTATTACTACAGTTATATCTCAGTGATACATTATCCAATCTGCACGAGATTTATTGTGCTTTACCAGTGAACACTTCGACACACATTGATAATGGTATGTAAATTTTTACTCCATAGCGCCCCCTATATTATTACTACAGTTACATCTTAGTGATACATCATCCGATCTGCATGAGATTTATTGTGATTCATCAGTGAACACTTCTACACACATTGATAATGGTATGTAAATTTTTACTCTATAGCGCCCCCTGTATTATTACTACAGTTATATCTTAGTGATACATTATCCGATCTGCACAAGATTTATTGTGCTTTATCAGTGAACACTTCGACACACATTGATAATGGTATGTAAATTTTTACTCCATAGCGCCCCCTATATTATTACTACAGTTATATCTCAGTGATACATAATCCGATCTGAACCAGATTTATTGTGCATCATCAGTGAGACCTTGTGGACACATTGATATTATGGTTTAACATATGACTCCAGAGCGCCCCCTAGATTATTCAAACTGTTATATGTCAGTGATACATCATCCGATCTGTACCAGATTT
>JBBPBX010055813.1:0-13778 GCA_038048925.1 Garcialebias charrua
GTGTAAATTTTCATACTTTTATACTATTATGAAAAAACTCAGGACAGTGTTACACTTTTTTACTATTTTACTATTTTATGCTTATGTTTATTAAATGTTTTAGTGTTTAGTGTTTAGATGGTTACTGTTGCACCGAGGGACTGAGAGAAACGCAATTCCGGTCCTGTGTATGTCCTGTACATACAGGTAGTCCCCGATTTACGAGCGAGATCCGTTACAACGAGGCGCTCGTAAACTGGAAATCTCGTAATTTGGAACGGCCGCCACGCTTCTCGTAAGTCCGGAATTTCGCTCGTAAATTGGAACGGTTTTGCTAGCGCGACTACGAACACTCGTTTTTCATCGAAAAACTGCTTATGAGTGCATAAAAATGATCGGAAACGTGTGTCCACATGTTTAGCTAACGAACTGTGGTGAAAAAACACAGGAAAACTCAGTATTTTTTGCGTTTTTTCCAATAATTCGCCAGCTCGTAAGTCCGGAACCTCGTAGATCAGAGCGCTCGTAAATCGAGGACTACCTGTATTGTATTTCTGACAATAAAGTTGACTTTGACTTTGACTTTGACTGCCTCTAAGCGAGCAGGTCCCCGGTTCAAATCCTGGTCCGGGGGCCTTTCTGGGTGGAGTTTGCATGTTCTCTCCGTGCATGCGTGGGTTTTCTCCGGGTGCTCCGGTTTCCTCCCACAGTCCAAAAACATGCATGTTAGGCTGATTGTTAACTCTAAATTGACCCTAGGTGCGAGTGAGACAGGTCCCTCTTGTAAATGAGTCCCCGTGGCTCAACGAGTCCAGCCTGTATAAATAAAGGTTGAATGAATGAATGAACAAACTGATATGGAGAGAACACAAATTCTGTAAGAATAAAAATACTAAATCTATTACAGTACTGTACAAAGTCAGAGACCCATTGAATGATAAAGCTCTGTATTTGTTGTAGAACACAATCATTTTTCCACACTCAAAAGTATGAATGTTTACATGAAAACTGGAGTGAAAAATCTTTATTCAATTTTATTTCACTCAGCATGTAGCTTGCAGATAGGCAGATAGGCAGCCGTGGCATAGTAGTAATGGCACTCGTCCACCGATCGGAAGGTTGGAGGTTCGAATCCCGTTTCCCCACACCATGTGTCGTTGTGTCCCTGGGCAAGACACTTAACCCCGAGTTTCTCCCGGTAGGACTGGATGGCGCCTTGCATGGCAGTCTGCCGCTACCGGTGTATGAATATGTATGAATGGTTGGATGGTTGGTATTGTAAAGCGCTTTGGGGCCCCTCATAGGGGGCTGGAAAGCGCTATATAAATAAGCTCCATTTACCATTTGTCCTTCGTCCAGGAAGGACAAAGATGCCTTCCTGACAAAACCGCCGTTCACATAAAGCGCATGTGTCTCCGCGGAGAAACTTATGAACCGACACGGTCCATAGCAGGGTTTCCAGGCCGAAGGCCTGTAAGTCGATGTCCTCGTAAGTCGGGGACCACCTGTACAATCCCGCCGCCTTCAGATAAAAGTGACCAATGCAATCCCGCCTTGACCATGGAATAGGTGATATTTAGTATTTTTATTCTTACAGAATTTGTGTTCTCTCCATATCAGTTTGTTCATTCATTCATTCAACCTTTATTTATACAGGCTGGACTCGTTGAGCCACGGGGACTCATTTACAAGAGGGACCTGTCTCACTCACACCTAGGGTCAATTTAGAGTTAACAATCAGCCTAACATGCATGTTTTTGGACTGTGGGAGGAAACCGGAGCACCCGGAGAAAACCCACGCATGCACGGAGAGAACATGCAAACTCCACCCAGAAAGGCCCCCGGACCAGGATTTGAACCGGGGACCTGCTCGCTTAGAGGCAGTCAAAGTCAACTTTATTGTCAGAACTGCAATATGTACAGGACATACACAGGACCGAAATTGCGTTTCTCTCAGTCCCTCGGTGCAACAGTAACCATCTAAACACTAAAACATTTAATAAACATAAGCATAAAATAGTAAAAAAGTGTAACACTGTCCTGAGTTTTTTCATAATAGTATAAAAGTATGAAAATTTACACCAACACTGAAACACCAAACACCCCTAAAACACCAAACACCCAATGAACATAAGCATAAAATGAAATAATAAAAGTGTAATACTGTCCTGAGTTTTTGCATAGTAGTATAAAAAGTATAAAACGTATATCTATAAAATAAACTGAAGTTTCTAGCGTTGACATTTGCAAAGAGTCATCAACATCTCCAAAAGTTTGGTCTGTGTTGTAAAAAGCTGCACTTTGAACCTGCAGAAGGAATGTTGTTGTTGGAATATGGGGGAGGTGTTTTGTTTTTGCTACTGGGGGGCATGTTTTGAGCACACAAAAGACTTCAGCCCCAGGGGGTCACACAAACCTAATGGAATGCAAATCCTTCAATCTGTCATTTTACAGTCTCTGGTAAGTGTAGTACTCATCTGAATATTCTGGTATTCCTAGTGTTAACTAACACACCGAACGGCTGAGCTCGTTAGCCCTCACAAAAGTCGCTGTCGGCGTGTTTAGCAGCTAAAGCAGCAACGGCTAACCAACCACTTAAGGAATGAATGGAGATTACAGTTAGCATTAGCTTTGCGACCAAGGCACACAAACTTTTGCCAACAACAGAAATCGCTGATTTCAAAAGTAACCCTCAAAACCATGAATGCCTGACTTACCCAGCCTTGCAGGACAATAGGCATCAGTGATCCTGTCCACAGCTGTAATAATGCTGAGCATGTGAGCTGATGGTTTCCTCATCAGACAGTAGCATTAGCTGTGACGTGCACGCTGTTGGAAGCATCGCGTGGATCAAACAACTTGATAACGTCCAAAAAAAAAAAAAACATGAACTTGTTGGTTCCCCTGTCCATTGTCATGGCTGATATTTTGTTGGAATCTGGCAGAAATGATACACTATTCGACTCAGAAATACCCTGCAGAGTCAGTCGACGCCATATTTTCCATTGACACCAATGCTGCGCTTGGGAGACGTGCAGCCATGTTGGAGCTTAGGGGGCGTTTCTGGGCGGAGCTTGGTAAGGTCCATAATGTGCGGGCCAGGCCGGTCTCGGGCTTTTGATACAGTTTTATGTAGGGGTGCAAGAAAAAAAAAAGATTTTTTAAAGAATCTAGATTCTTAGTCTTGGCGATTCAGAATCGATTCTAAAAGCCCCAAAATCAATTTTGTTTTTACATTAAAACCCAAAAGATAAAGAAAATAAAACTATATCTCATAGTATATGAAAGAATACATAAAATGAAAGGTGGCAGAAAGAAGAAGAAATCTGACCCGAACCAGTGACCTCCAGGACCCGATAAGGATAAAGCGGGTAAAGATGATGGATAGATGGCTTTTGTTGAAAAGATTTACCAAACAAATCTTTTAAACAAAATCCATCCATACACATTTGAAACATGGATGAATGCAATATGATTTTGAAGTCTATTTTATTTTGAGTTAAATGTTTATGCAATACAGTAGGCTGAAATCTTTGTTTACGTTTGTATTTTGAATTATTTGTGATGGACTGGAGACATGTCCAGGGTGTCCCCTGCCTCTCGCACAGTGACTGCTGGATATAGGCACCAGTGACCTCCGGGACCCGATTAAAGCTGCTGCATTCTATTCATATACCCATCTGCTCACAATTCAGGCTGCTGTATTTATACTGTATTATTTGACATTATTAATGTTTGCTACAAGCATACATTATTGTTTTAAATAAATGTTTTATTTGTTTACATTATTGTTTAGTCTTGTCATGATTTCAATTAAAAATTGTTTCAGAATCGAAAATAGTTTCAGAATCGAAAATCGTTTTTTAATTGAATTGGTGCATAAAAAATCGAAATTGAATAGATTCTCCAGACACAGAGATTCACACCCCTAGTTTTATGCATCATACAGCACAAATAAAACTAAATAAGAATGCACAATATAAAACTGTGTTAATCTAGTTGTTGAGGAGGAGGCAGGTCCGACCACCCGGTTTAAAGAGGTAAAAAAGAGTTGCGTTAAACTCACATGGACAACCTATCACCAGCTGTGGACCCGCCAGTTCAAATGGACTTGGAACTTGTCCAAGGTGTACCCCACCTCTCGCACAGTGGCGGCTGGACATTGGCACCAGTGACCCGAAAAGGAAGAAACAGGTAAAGATAATGGATGGATGGATGAGCTGATCCCCGGCTGCGCACGTCTCCACAACTGCTCTCATCTGCAGTGAAGGAAGTAGCAGCATCTGAAGCTGCAAAAGCCGAAGCGAACAGCGTGCTCAATTAAAATATCCTTGTTCTATATTTTTCCAAATAATTTTGCTCTAAAAATATTGTAGTTGATCTGTATAATAGCCTATCTTTGGAGTGGATTTTTTAGGCTATTTGTTTTGTATGTTAATATCCACTAGGTGAAACAAAAAATCTCATATCTTCCTTTCTTTGAAATTTGTTTTTAAAATATTATGTCAAACTGATTTGATTACAAAAGCAGTAAAAGCTTGATAATATTGGTGTTTTTTATTTCGGGTTCGGGCCTGTACAGTTAATCTGATTGGTTCGGGTCAGGTTTGGAACAAAAAAGGGCTACGGGCTGTGTCTGGATCAAGCCAGATTTTTTAGGTCCGAATGCAACTCTACTTACTACTTTGTAGTAATACTTTGTACTACTATCCCTACTTCGTGGCTTTTCACTTATCATGGGGGTGGCCCCTAAACCCTGCGATAAACGAGGGACTATGGTACACCTGATCATTTTCTACAACAGTTGAAAAGTAGATGAATCAGTGATTCAAGACCTTTGCCTTTCTGCTCAATGTATTTGGCACAAGAGACACAAACAGAAACACAAATGCAGTAAAGGTTTGGTTCTTAATCTTATATTTAACAACATACAGTACTTTGTACTGTCTCATGTTTACCATGTCTGAATCATTAGATTAGACCATATCTAGTTGAGAGGTAACAATCTGAAACTGGGGGTATGGCACATGAAGCAGATTTATATACGATCATCATTTGGCGACTGAGTGAGACCCAGTTGGGTCTAAAGTCAACCAACACACTAGATTCCACTGGATCAATAAGAGCTGCAGAGTTCTATTAAAATGTAATTGTGTCTTTACGCCCAGTGGGGGTCTGGCTGGTCAACCATTTGCTGCAAACTGACAGGTAAGAGGACGCAGAAGCGTGAAGTTGAGCACAAATGATCTGGATCATTAATTAAAAAGCTGCCACGGGTCACTGAAGATACTTTCACAGCAGCAAATGGGAAAAACATTGATATTCACGAGCTCAGTGCTGGGCAGAAACTTGGAGGGCTGAGAGGAGGCAGGGTGTTTTAGAAGGGGTGCTTGATTTTCAAGCCCAGTTTGAAAATGTGTGGAGAATTTCCTGAATACGACCGTTCAGAGCAGAGAGGGAACAGGCCAACGCTGGACATGATGACAAAAGAGCTTCAGATGAGGCAGCAGAATGAGCATCATGAATATTTAGACATGATTCTTGGTCCCAAATCCATCCTAGTTTGCTTTCACACTGCAGGTCTAAATGCTCAGATCTGATTCTTTCATGTGGTCGTTCACATTACCATTAAAATCTCCCCCATCAGACTCCAGTGTGAACCGTTTACAGTTCTGAGGCGACCCGCATGCGCAGAATAACAGTCCTGGCCTTCCTGCAGTGGATCCCGGTCCACTTTTGAATTCAATTCAAAATCCTTCTGTATGTTTTTAAATCTCTGAACAGCTCTGCCCCCTCACTGATCTGCTGCAGCCATATGCCCCACAGGGCTCTCTTACGGTCAGATCAGATTATTTTCCAGGCACTCGTTCTAATCTCAGAAGTGACCGGTCCTTCTCTGTTGCAGGTCCAAAACTGTGGAATGAGTTACCACTACATGTCAGACAGGCTCCCTCTCTCACTGGTTTTAAGTCTTGTTTGAAAACTCACTTGTATTCCCTGGCTTTTGACACTGAGTGAGCTGATTTTAAAGTGAAACTAAACCCAGGTTGAGACGGTAACTCCTCCCCCTAAGCAGATTCAAAATCACCCTCAAAATGGGCGTGTCGAGAGACAAGGAGGGGTGGAGGTAGAGTTGTGCTTTTGTCCACGCCTCCACCAGCAACAACTTAAAACAAATTAAACTTCCAGCCAACAACATACACCAAGCAACAACAAAGGATAAACATGTAGATGTACAGTATTTTCTGGTGTATAGGTCGCACCTGTATATAGGTCGCATTGCCCAATTATCACCAATAGATTGGAAAAATCCCTAGATAGGTCGCACTGGTGTATAGGTCGCACCTACGTTTAGCTCTGCTGCAAATGTCTGCCACAGGAGCGCACAGCAAGGCTTTTAAGAAGATTAACACTTAAAAACAATTATTTGTTTGATAAAAATTATAGCAAATATATGTCTGAGCTGAACTTTTCCTTAATAAATGAACGTAATTGTGAAATGAGCTGGATTTAAAAATTTGGTTCGCCGAAAGTGATAACAAGCCATATATAGGTCGCACCTGTGTATAGGTCGCAGGCCTTGAAAAAACCATAAAAAGGTGCGACCTATACACCTGAAAATACGGTATTTATCTATTCCACCCATTCCATCCAAAACCAAAGGCTTAAAAAAATGCAACAAAAAGAAGGAAACAAAACCGCCTTTCAGGAGTGAAATGCAGCACTTCCATATAAGGTATGCACTTCTCATCTCTGCAGGGGATTGGCTCTGCTTGAACCACCTGTGTGACATCACACATGAGCAGACATGTCACACATGAGCGTTTGCACAAATAAGAAAATTAAGGTGTAAGTCACCAGTTCAACCCATAGAACTACCGTAAACACGTTTTTAGACCAAATATTGCCGATTTACACAGATATGCACAATTATGTGAAAATAAACACAGCCATAGTGCTAGATAACATTTTAAACACATTTTAGGGAGTTTATCAGCTAAAAAAAGTTAATTTTGGGTTTAGTCGCACTTTAACTTCTCTGTATTCTATAATGTTAAGTCATTTAGTTATTATTTTTACCTATTTGGTTGTAAGGGTTGAATCGACTAGTCAACTGGTCGACTAGTCGATTCTAGGACACCTTACAAGTTTTTATATTTCACGCCGACTAGTCGCAGCCCCCCCAGCTGTTCCCAGCCCTATTCCACCCAATCTGCATGGTGGATTAAATAAAATAAAACTAAAAACAGCGGGGAGGGAGAGCTGTCATTTCTAACACGGCCCAGCTTGAGCCAAAATAATGTGCTGGGTAGGCGGGTGGGTTGGTGTCGGGCTTTTGATTGTGTCAGCATACGCACGCGGCTGACGATCCAATTTGGATCACCAGCCACGCTGACTGGCCAGTAAAAAGACATACAAAGGCCAGATGGATCACTGCCAAAAACACCTGAAGCCGATGCTTAAATGGACGCGTGCATACGTTTAAAAGAGGGACAGAAAAGAACAGCGGAGCGGCCAGTGATGGAGTCCACCACCGCCCGCTCTACTGTTTTTAGCCTCATCTTATTTAATCCACCACCGTGGATTGGAACTGAGGACAGCAGGGTGGACGGTGGTGGAGCACCTTTCTATAATATTATAGTTACCGGTAATTTAGTTATCAACACTGGCATCCATCTGGACCTCAACTTTTACGTGCCACACGGTTCTTTCATTTTTGCAGCTTGATAATAGTTTTGCTTTTCCGTTGACTTATTTGCAGTAATAATAATAATAATAATAATAATAATAATAATGAATTTAATTCATAACGCACTTTTCATTAATAAAAATCTCAAAAAGTATGATAAATGGCAGGAGCATAAATATACATACGTTGTTCGTTATTTTTTTGGCAAATGATAAATGACTTTTTTTGCTAATTTTTTTAAAAATTTTATGTAAATATGTTATAGCGTCTTGAGTTCCTATGACGTCATCAACTAGTCGACATTGACTTATCATGTTAAAGTCTACTTTTAAAAATATGTAGTCGCTTAACCCCTATTTGGATCCATGTATTTTATCCTGTGTCTTTTGCCCTTTTGTTTTTGCTGTACAGGACTTTGGCTAGCCTTGTTGCTGTTTAAGTGCTTTTTAAATAAAGTGGTATGGTAAGACACATCACGCTGTGTGTTTAAGGAAGTGAATATGGATGCTATAAATTTTTGCATTAGTTATTCTGAAGTTGTGCAATAAGCACATATTAAATTATCTGACCAGATTGTTTGGTCCAGTGTTTATATTCAACCTGTCCTCTTGGAGGCTCCCGTGGTGCAGCGTTGTACAACTTTAGGAGCGTCATCCTGGAGGTAGAAACAAACATATGGTAAATGGACTGTACTTATATACTGTATCTCCTTTCTGTCTTATCAAGATACTCAAAGCTCTTCACAACACAATCTGTGCCTCATTTACCCATTCACACAGCACTCTACTAGATATGTACAAAGGTACCGTATTTTCCGGTGTATAGGTCACACCTTTTTATGGTTTTTTCAAGGCCTGCGACCTATACACCGGTGCGACCTATATATGGCTTGTTATCACTTTCGGCGAAACAAATTTTTAAATCCAGCTCATTTCACAATTACGTTCATTTATTAAGGAAAAGTTCAGCTCAGACATATATTTGCTATAATTTTTATCAAACAAATAATTGTTTTTAAGTGTTAATCTTCTTAAAAGCCTTGCTGTGCGCTCCTGTGGCAGACATTTGCAGCAGAGCTAAACGTAGGTGCGACCTATACACCGGTGCGACCTATCTAGGGATTTTTCCAATCTATTGGTGATAATTGGACAATGCGACCTATACACAGGTGCGACCTATACACCAGAAAATACTGTAATCAGAGCTTTATCACATTCATACACTAATGGGACACACATCAGAGGCAATGAGGGGTTCGGTGTCTTGCCCAGGGACACTTCGGCATGTGACTGCTGGTGGAATCAAACCCACAACTCTTGCAGTGTATAACAACTACTCTAATCACTCAACCACATTTTGTACAAAGTATTGATCCATCATGTTGGTATCAATACGGTCCAACACTAATGTTAGGATCAGATGTTGCTAGGCCTGTCGCGATAAATAAATCAATTAATCGCATGATAAATGAAAATTATTGATCTCGTTTTCATTTATCAACTTTATTGTTTCTTCGTGTCTCTCTTTCAACTGAAGACACTGGATGACAAAAAGCTCAACTCCGGTGCTCTTCACTGACCCCTCCCTTTAAAAATCTGTTTTAACCAACCAAAATTGTGTTTTTGGATCGTTAAAAGCAGCTAAGCTGAGAAGCTAAACTACGAACTAAGCTAACAGGCCGGCATCGGGAATAAAACCTCCGTCTTGTCGAAGCACCAAAATTCACAGTTGAAACCTGGCTGTGACTTTGTGTAAAAAGTTTTTTCTCTGCAAAAAGAAGCTGAGAACTTGTTTACTGACTTTTTATTAAAAGCTTTGTGAAAAATGCGATGCTAACTAGCTTAAATCACACAGAGCATCCTCCATTTTGAGAACCAAAGAGCGACAGCCCATGTCATGCTAATGGGCCTCCCTGCCGTTTTTCTTAAAGAGACACGCTGCTCGCTCCCTCACTATCCATTATATGGTTAAACAGTCTTATACTGACATCCAGTGGTCAAAAAATGTACTACACACAAATTAACAAACATTTCTTCTTAAATTTGAAAATAATTACTATTTAGTGTCAAATTTCAAACAATATTATCGTTTATCGCAATAATTTCTGAGACAATTCATCGCTCAGCAAAATTTGTTATCGTGACAGGCCTAGATGTTGCTGCAGATTCTCTGTCATTCAGGACATGAAAATTAAAAGAACAAAGACAAAGCAACAGGACTTTTGCTCTGTAGCTGAAGACCAAGTGCACGAGGTTGGCATCAGTAGTATTAATACTTGGACCCCCTACCTCACTGATCAGTTAGAGGAAATGACCGTTCAGACTGAGGTCGCTTTGAAAAACATCAGATATAGATCATTAATCATTTATGAAAAACTAGTCAGATTTGGAAAAATAAAATAATAACATTGGATTTGTCACGTTCATACTACCATAAAAAAAAGGATGGAAGATGTCCGTCCGTCCGTCCATGCATCCATCCATCCAGATATTTATAGATATACACAGCAGTATATACAGACATTATATTTGTGCTGCATTTACCTGCAGAGTGAACGTAGCTGCACTTTCAGAGCCTAAAAGTTACAGGGACATATGTACTTAGCTTATTTTAACTGTTTACATGAATCTTTTTTTAATGACTTTTGTTATTATTATTTGCAAGCCAGTTGATTTATTTGTCCATATTTAGACTAGATTAGCTCTTGTGAAATGTAAGCTGGCCTGAGTCATTATCTACAGTGAGTCAATTGTTCCACTCCTACAGAGATCTTTAGCTTCACGTCGTCTCGTCTGATGAGAGCACAAGTGAGAGGTTTGACCATATATTTGGAGGACAAAGGGGAAAGCTGAGAACAATGAAGCACGGGGGCGTCACCATCATGTTGAGGGGAATGTTGCTGCAGCAGTGCACTTCACAGAATAGATGACATCATCAGGAGAGCACTGTGTGGAAATACTGAAGCAACATCTGCAGACAAACAGGTCTTCAGGTGGACACCAGTGGTGTAGTCTATGTGATACGCAGGCATACGGAGTATACCCACTAGAAAAGCTTAAGAATTTCAGTATACCCACTTAAAAGTGCCCAATGACACATGACTTATCATTAGACACGTGTCATCGATACGTTAAACGGCAGTTGAACGCTTCCGAAACAATCTAACGGTATGCAACGCTGTGCTTTGATACTGCTGCATAAATTCTCTAACATGATTTTAATACAAAGCCAACCGTTGTACAATGTTTGTTTTTCATTTATTCACATAAGAAAAAATTGGAAATGTTCAGTACATGTACGCTTAAAAAATCAAAATATATTGACGATTACATTGTACTAACCAGTGTACTTTGGTTTCTAAGCACAGTATACCCACTACAAAAATGTAGACTACACCACTGGTGGACACTGACTGATTATCTCTTAAAGATGATGTTTTGAAGTGGCCATCACAAAGTCCTGACTCTAACAACCTGAGGGCAGAAACATGAAGTGTGTGTGAGCCAGCAGTCTGCACACCTGAGTTGTCGTGACCCTGTCCCGCTTCTCCGTCTCCTCCACCCGCCCAGGTGACCCAGAACGGCTCCGTCCCGCTCCCCTTCTTCTTCCTCACCGCCCCCGGGCTCCATGCACCGCCCTTGGGGAGCCTGCACGTCACTTTCCTGGCCCACCGCGTGAAGCTGAGCTCCACGGAGCTCCTCCGGCCGTCCTCCGGCAGCAGGTTGCCGGTGTACCACAGCACCCACCAGGCCAGGCTGAAGAAGATCAGGATGGAGCCCGAGTAGATCAGGAAGTCCCCGCAGAAGCGGCCGTGCACGTTCACGTTCCCGAAGATGCCGAGCAGAAGCACCAGCAGCCCCACAGCGTCGAAGAGCAGCGCGACGAGGAGCAGGAGCGCGCAGCTGTGCGCCATGACGCACACCTGAACAGGTGAGATCACCCAGCTTCACAGCTGGGAGGTCACCTGGGTGCAGGCCACGCCCCTCCTTCCTGCACCAGCGTATGAACGTGGGCTCCCAGGGGCCCCAGATCTTCATGCTGCGTTCACATCCATACTGTAAATGTCAGGTTTCTGTCCAACGGTGAAAACGCATTAAATTATTTTAAATATACATTTTACTCTCAGTATGACTTTGTTTCCTAAAGCCAAAACTTTTTCATCAACCGTTTTTTCATCTGTTAGCAAAATATCTTATGAGCAGAGGCAGCTACAGGGGGGAGCTAGGGTGTGCTATAGCCCCCCCCTTGAAAAGTCACAGCACCCCCAAGAAAATATCAGATTACAGTCCGCTCATTCTCAATCAGTTCATCTGGACAGTTTCTTTTTAGCAGAAACGTTTCACCCTCACTCCAGAGGGCTTCCTCAGTCAGAGTAGTCCAAAGCACACTGAAGTTAACCCACCAAGTAAGCAACTTATGTGGACCAACCAGTTTGCTGTAGCCAAGATGGTTTCTGGGGGCGTGTCCCTCGTCGACTCCTCCCAGGCAGGCAGACATGTCCAAAGTGGTTCAAGACAAGAAAGTTAATTCTCAATAGTCCAGGTATCAAATCCGCTCATTCTCAATCAGTTCATCTGGACAGTTTCTTTTTAGCAGAAACGTTTCACCCTCACTCCAGAGGGCTTCCTCAGTCAGAGTAGTCCAAAGCACACTGAAGTTAACCCACCAAGTAAGCAACTTATGTGGACCAACCAGTTTGCTGTAGCCAAGATGGTTTCTGGGGGCGTGTCCCTCGTCGACTCCTCCCAGGCAGGCAGACATGTCCAAAGTGGTTCAAGACAAGAAAGTTAATTCTCAATAGTCCAGGTATCAAATCCGCTCATTCTCAATCAGTTCATCTGGACAGTTTCTTTTTAGCAGAAACGTTTCACCCTCACTCCAGAGGGCTTCCTCAGTCAGAGTAGTCCAAAGCACACTGAAGTTAACCCACCAAGTAAGCAACTTATGTGGACCAACCAGTTTGCTGTAGCCAAGATGGTTTCTGGGGGCGTGTCCCTCGTCGACTCCTCCCAGGCAGGCAGACATGTCCAAAGTGGTTCAAGACAAGAAAGTTAATTCTCAATAGTCCAGGTATCAAATCCGCTCATTCTCAATCAGTTCATCTGGACAGTTTCTTTTTAGCAGAAACGTTTCACCCTCACTCCAGAGGGCTTCCTCAGTCAGAGTAGTCCAAAGCACACTGAAGTTAACCCACCAAGTAAGCAACTTATGTGGACCAACCAGTTTGCTGTAGCCAAGATGGTTTCTGGGGGCGTGTCCCTCGTCGACTCCTCCCAGGCAGGCAGACATGTCCAAAGTGGTTCAAGACAAGAAAGTTAATTCTCAATAGTCCAGGTATCAAATCCGCTCATTCTCAATCAGTTCATCTGGACAGTTTCTTTTTAGCAGAAACGTTTCACCCTCACTCCAGAGGGCTTCCTCAGTCAGAGTAGTCCAAAGCACACTGAAGTTAACCCACCAAGTAAGCAACTTATGTGGACCAACCAGTTTGCTGTAGCCAAGATGGTTTCTGGGGGCGTGTCCCTCGTCGACTCCTCCCAGGCAGGCAGACATGTCCAAAGTGGTTCAAGACAAGAAAGTTAATTCTCAATAGTCCAGGTATCAAATCCGCTCATTCTCAATCAGTTCATCTGGACAGTTTCTTTTTAGCAGAAACGTTTCACCCTCACTCCAGAGGGCTTCCTCAGTCAGAGTAGTCCAAAGCACACTGAAGTTAACCCACCAAGTAAGCAACTTATGTGGACCAACCAGTTTGCTGTAGCCAAGATGGTTTCTGGGGGCGTGTCCCTCGTCGACTCCTCCCAGGCAGGCAGACATGTCCAAAGTGGTTCAAGACAAGAAAGTTAATTCTCAATAGTCCAGGTATCAAATCCGCTCATTCTCAATCAGTTCATCTGGACAGTTTCTTTTTAGCAGAAACGTTTCACCCTCACTCCAGAGGGCTTCCTCAGTCAGAGTAGTCCAAAGCACACTGAAGTTAACCCACCAAGTAAGCAACTTATGTGGACCAACCAGTTTGCTGTAGCCAAGATGGTTTCTGGGGGCGTGTCCCTCGTCGACTCCTCCCAGGCAGGCAGACATGTCCAAAGTGGTTCAAGACAAGAAAGTT